>JAZHYW010054843.1:0-73790 GCA_037355805.1 Ixodes ricinus
TTAAAAAAAAAACTGCAAAAAAAAAAAAACCGGTGCAGCTAGGGTGTTTATGGCAAACCGGATTCCCAGAAGCCCAAGGTCAGAATCCCGGTTTGTGGGTGCTTTATTTTTAACCAGCTGAAAGCAGGCCTTGGCGACAGCGTTTTGCAAATGTCGGCGATCGATTCTCCTTCTCACTGTCTTCAAAGGGGCCGAAGAAAACATTCAAGAGCTCTTTGCTACTTATCGGTTCACACGCCCGACACGCATGCCCATGTTTAAAGGCGGCCGAGAATATTCACTAAAAGTCGAAACCTTCAAAATCACCTAAACAATCAAAGTATCTACATCGCGGTCTTAGAACACAATATATTCACCCGCGAACTTAACAACGCCCAACACTCAGGACGTGGCAAATTCCGAGCATCTTATCAACACTCCGCACTCTAATACCAACGAACCAATCGCGAAGCGGGAACACATCAATGCTCTGCCCTAACACGGAAGATTGATATCAATGCGGGTAGTGCGCAGGACGCACACACCGCTGTCCCGAACACACCTGCCCCCCCCCCCCCCAAGTTCAAAACGGCAAATTTTGAATGCGAGACCTCCTAAAAAAATTGAATTCTTTATAAATTCTCAAAGGCAACACCCCCCCCCCCCTTTTTTTTTTTTTTCGAGTACAGTCATACTTTTTTAGGAAACAGGTATAGTGAGGCGTGATATATACGTCAAGTACCTATAAACTCAGGACCTTGTGTTTTAGATATACACCTTCGTTTTCTTTATCAGTAGCCTCGAAAACCGCCGTCAAAGCCCACAAAACTAAGTCGTCTAGTTGTTTTCTCGTGAAATCGTCAACGTGACACAAGATTTTAGTAAGCACGCGCCCACTCGATGTGAATAATCACAGCTAACGACAAATGAACCAGATGTCCTGTATTCCAATTTTGTTTCGCTTTTCCTTTTTTTTTCTAGGCCGCAAGCCTTTGGGAATTTGAAATGTGCGATAAAAATGACCATTTGTCATTATAAAAAAAATATAGAATATGTATTTCCTCAAACCGCCGACACAACCGCCAGTGAACCGCCAGTGAAACCGCCAGATATCCGCATCATCCGTCAAAAATTCTTCTAGCCACCAGATCCATTTCTCACCCGTCGGAATCTTCAGCGACTAGGAAAAAAGATATTTTTAAAAGTGCATTTTTGTTCCGGCGTTAAGGTGGCCTGACATTTGGCATTTATTTGTATGGATGTCTTCGTTTTGGAAGTTTCTGAGTGTTTACTGGTCCCAGAATATGCACGATATATCTTCTCTTCACGTGCACGCTTTGTTTCGGAGGCCGAAATTTTGCTTTCTCGATAACGTCTACTCATCGATATACAGCCCGTCGTATAGAATTGTTGCTGCAGATCAACAAGAGACCACACAACTAGAGACACAGCGTTTCAGTCGTATTGAAGTGGTTCTAATGTATTAAGGAAACACATAGAAGAGCACAGGATCGCGGAACATTTTGTCCTCGTATAACGTGGAACGATAGGCCTAGCGCGTAATGGTACGCCCAAGGCACCCCGTGCCAGCGAGAGAACTCCCTGATCCTCAACTTGAGGATGAGAAAACGGAGAATTAGTCGAAGCTGTCCATTCGCGTAAAAACCTTCGTCGAAATACAGCAAAACAAAGCTCGACATTGAAGAAACAATTTGCCAATTTAACATCATAAACTGCCTGTTTGATTTAACTCTTTTGAGTCTTTGGAACTAGACTCAAAGCTAACATAAGAAAAAGGTTAAAAAAAACAATCTCAATTTCGTTTTAGTTTTGCGCAGATAGGTGCACAAGCGGGTGGAATTTTATCGCCTCACGAGCTCTCACTTAGTGCCGACAACCTCACGCTATGTGCCACACTGCGCAGACAGCTGAAGACGTTTTCTGTCGCGTAGGATAACACTAGGTTGTGGAGACATGTGTCCAGATCTTGAAACTTGTGACGCGTCGTCGACAGTTCGTGCCCTCCGGACTCTTGCGCAAACTTGAGTTCCACGATGGCTTTTCTTTCTTGAGAAATATCGGAAACGTCCATACATGGTTGGCGAAGAGCAGCAGCTCACATTTCCCTGAAATAATGAGTTAAAAAAGAGGTTACTCAATAGTCTCGAACCGTGGTGGATGTAAACAGAACATCTAGGAGTAGCGGCCAATGTTTTATGCTACAGCAGCCACGAATCTAGTATTTCTTTTGCCGGAGCTGGTCTGTCATGAATAATGCACACAGCCATTATTTCACGGTTGCAAATAACCTGAAAGCCGCGATGCCGAGGGTTCCGCGCCGTTATTCGCTCGGTGGTATCCTTTTTTTGTACAGCATCATAGACGGACCCCAAAGACACCAGGAAAAGCGCCGGCAATGCCCGCGTTTCTCGCCTACGGCCTAGGTGGGTGTCTTCGAAGTTGCGCGCAAGCGGCAAAACTTTTGTTGGAAGTATTTCCACCAGTTCTTCAAATCCGTTGTGGACATCAACGGGCGGCACATAGGCTAACGATGGTAGCATCTTCACCTGAAATAGCGGAACTGCAGAAATAGCACTCGAAATGTTGGTTCAAAATAAATTATTGCATTATATTCAAATTCCGTAAAATAAATTTAATTTTGAAAGCTGACATTTGTATGCAAATACGCCAAGAGCACATTCACCGCTTTATTCACGTAAACGACTTTAAATGGGCAAACCCGCGAACATGAGCTCAGCAGCACATCCAGCTCTTCGTCCTTGGAGCAGTCGCTGAGTTAGGTCTCGGTGATCTTGTGGTTTTTGGTGGGGACTCATTGGGACTAAAGGCCCTCTATCCTGGAAAAAGTGGCGCCATTCATTGTTGTAGAAATGCTCGAGGCACGTGCCGCGCGCGACTTCTGGGAAACTCATGGCGTCTGAAATCCAGCTCAGTGCTTCGCTGTGCCGCCATGATTTTCCCAAGGGCTGCACGTTGCACGTGCCTCGTGCATCAACGAACCTTGCTCTACTTTTGAAATATGAAGGGGCTTTAATAGGGACAGGTCCAACAAGCAGCACTGGACTTAGCGTGAGGTCAGCGTACCGCTGACCTCGCGCTCAGCGCGTGTTGACGGGAGCGTTCACCAGCTTTGTATCGCCCCGTCAAAACTGCTGCTCATAGCAGGCGATATGTAGCTGACGACACGTGAGCAGCGCTACATCAGCGCTTCGCTGCATGTGAGAACCGGCTGAGAGAAGGGGTTGATCAGCGTCAAACTTTTATCGCATACGTTCGGACCCCGAATGAGCAATTTCCACCGAACTAGTATAGTTTTTACAACAACCTCTAAAATGTAAAAAAAAAAAAAAAAAAGTTTATCGTTTGTTTACGTTAACAGTTTTACGCAGTGTACACACCTCACACTAAATCGCCCTGCTGTAAAGAAGAAAAAAGAGCTCAGGCTTAAAAAGATGTTAGATTTTGTTTTATTTAAATCAGACTAATATCACTGTAGCTAGCAAATATTTATTATTTATCACTATATGCACTTCTAAACACGGCTGGTTGTTCGATCAATGCTTCCGATCAATAAAAACAATCCAGAAAAAATAATTACTGCAATTTTAACAGCTTTTTGTTTATGAAAACCCCGCGATTCTAAAACAAAAACAGGTTAGTTAGTTTTTTTTGTTTTTTTTTAGAGCGCAGCTTAGGCGCCCGTTTCGGGTTCAGCGGCGTCGCCGTTGGCGTCGGTCTAACCGCGCAGCGTTGCATATGGGGTGTTTCCCCGCTAAAGTTAGCGGGGAAACTTTTGCCCTAAATTTAGTGCTTAAAATTTTCCGCTGAATATAGCGGGAAATATTCCCGCTAAAGCTGTCGGGGAAATTTTCCTGGTACATTTAGCTTAAAATTTCCCTTCTCAATTTAGCAGGAAATATTCCCGCTAAAGATAGCGGGAAAATGTTCCCGCCAAATTTAGCGGAAAACTTACCACGCTAGATTCAGCGCGGAAGTTTACGTCACGTGACCTCAACACCAATTCAGTTTCCCCTCAAATTTAGCGTGGAAAATGACGTCACGACTTCGTGTCAACTCACCCATGAACAAATTCAGCGGCAGGAGAAGAGGAGGAAGAAAAGCAGGAGGAGGGAAGGAAGAGGAGGAAGAGGTGCATACCCTCCCCTCCGTACCCTCCCATCCTCCTCTTCCTTTGTTGGACCCGTTCAGCTTTTATTCCAACCCATTTTGCTTGAGTGTCACCATACTTAATGTATGGTGACATGCGACCTTCTTTTGTTTTGCGTTCGAATAAGGGAAGGTTTAAAACCACTGCTTCTTAAACAAAACGGTGAAATATGGAGATTGGGCAATGCGGTGTCGGTATGCTACATAAAAGGTCATTTCATAAATTCGATATTCAGAAACTACTGGAGCTGCAGCCTTCTGCACCGATTATACTTCCCCGTTATTATTATTCTTTTTTTTTAACTTTCCGTTCCATCAAAATTATTTATCTTATTTTCGTCGGGCAACGCCTGACGTGTTACACGATGTTTTTTCATATTTTAAAACATATTCTACGAGTGAAGTGCAGAATGACCGCATGCGCGTTAGGCATCCCGGCATACTTCAGTTGAGTGAACGTATTTCATCTGAATCAACGCTCGATGTCAAGATTCCTAGGTGAGATTTTCTCCGCATCGGTCAAAAGGCCGGTGGGCCATGCTTCGCATCGGACAGTTTGGCGGTGAGCTTTTCTCCGGTGAGCTTTTCTCTACCACGTACCTGTGCAGTCATCTCAACGGTGGCTCAATAAACTTGATTCACTTTTTTTGTGTTATTTTGAGTGTAGTATAGTGCTTGGAATGCGTCTCCGACTGGAGTGTTATACTTCGACGCAGATCAGTGTTTCGTCCTCGCTTTAATCATGTGTTTGACTCTTTACTGCATCTGTGATCTCGGTCTTCACACGTGACAAGATCGTTCCATTTGAAAACTATTAAGAAAATGAATGCGTTACTCATTTTTGTTGTAAAGTAACGCACTTCTTTTTAGACTGCGATTTTATGTGGTCATGGGTTACTTTTGAAACAACATGGGCATGTGACTGATCAGCGAGGCTAAATCTTGAAAGCTGCGAAGCTGTTTACTTTGATTCTACGTTTTGTTCGTTTAAAAATAAAACTATTCTTACAACAACGTTTTTCTTTATTTCGGCGAGATGCTATCCGAAAATAATTATATATACATCAGATACATCCTGGAAGAAGGCTGACATATATGAGCATTTAGAAATGTTCTGCACAGCAAATGGCAAGTACTAAAACTGGAGGAACTTCGAAACGCAGGAAAGAGGCAACACGAACAAGAGAGCGCATACGCGTGATTCACTCCAGAGCAGTCGCTGCATTTTATGACCGGATTTTACGCAACTACAATGAGAAGCTTCGCTGCATAAAATTTCTCTCTTGCAGCGGGTGTCGCTTATCTGTCCGTGGTTGTCTATCCCAGTGAATCATTCTCTGGCACGGTGTCGCTGTCAAAGAAAGCGCAAAACAGAACAAGTACGTCGTAAGACAAGGCATTTGTTTTCAACGCGCTCTTGACAGTATCCGTTTTCAGGGCCACTCAAAGGAGGAAAAATTTAACTTCTTTATGTCTCGGTTAGTTGGGCTTCGTGGCTGAAAGGACATCACTGAGGCGTCGGGTAGCTGGCGAACTCTTATTATGGCGTGAATGTACGGCCGCGAAGGAACTGTCGCGCTTTATAAATACTTAGTCGTTATGGGTCCTCGAGTTGTGCTTTGTTTGGCTCATTTCGCGTCTCTCTACATAAGATGGCACCGTTACATATTACTCTAACTAGACAAAATAAAAACTAGCAACCACTTTCGTTAGCAAACTGTATTAGTACTCGTGAGTGCTCACGCCCTCAATGAGTAACAAAAGAAAAACAAAAATACACCAAAGTACGCATAAAAGTGGTACCGAGGAAGATTGCTTGGGCATATAAGAGCTGACTCATTTTGTTGGCAGGCGTACGTGGTGCTTTTTGTAGATTTTTCTCTCTGTCTCGGTGCACTGACAGGATGCCAAGTTTTGGCACGCTGCTTTGTCCTCTTTTTTGTGAAGTGCCTGAAAGGGGTGGCACACAAAATCACCCGATGTCAAAAGCTCCGTGTCAAATGCCCCGCGGCAAGCGCCCCGGCCTTTTTGCCCGTTTTCGGAAGGCCCAGTTTCAGAAGCCCATGATGCGAATTCCTCGTGTCAGGTAACCGGGTTGTCAACGCGACGGCGGAGCATTCTTTAACTAAAAGACGCCAAGTGTGCACACGAGCTTGTGTAACATAATCATGCCGTACCCGGGACTCAAGTAACGAATAACCAGATGAAGCTTCCCATTCTTCAGGCGTGCGCCATACACATTCACGTCTTGGGACGTTAGAAGTGATCGAACACACAGGAAAATATCAGTCACTGGCAAAATATTTAAAGTTACAGTTTATTAATAATCATTTAACGCAAAGCTTCGTTTACATTGAAGCTATCGCGGATTCGCAGCTCCTGACGAAGTGGTTCTGTCAAAACTGTTAACCCTGAACTCGTCGAGCCATACGTATTACGTATACAGCAACAAACACCAGTTCCATTCCTCTTACGTCATTCTAAAATATTTTTATCCATCTAGGTAGGTAAAGTCTATAACTCTACGTCTGAGTATAGACTAGTGTCCCTACAGGTTGTATGGGCGCCGCCATGTTTGTTTATGCTACACCATGACACGTACAGTAAAAGGGGGAAGGGGCGCTTTTCGCGTGACCTTGTATATTTAAGAAAGCTTCGCAGATATGGTAGTGCGAGAAATTCAGAAATGCATAGTCACGAAGCTCCAAGAACAAAACCGATGACAACAAGGCGTAAAAAGCAGCATCTTGTATATGCGCAGTCCCTTCTTCGCAAGAGCCTGCGCTTGAAATTCCTTTTTCCCATTTTTATCGCTGGCAGTCAGGTTTTCGGACACTGGTCTATACCCCTAAGACAGTGGAATGTATCGCTGGTTATGAAGATCTATGCAATTTTCCTCTAATTATGTACGTCATTCTAAGTGTTTCTGCGGTTCAAGTTAACATTTTATTGTTGTTTCTTTAACTTAAAAGAACCTTTGTAGACCCTCAACGGATTAGAGATCAAGAAATAGAACAATGCTGGTTGAAGCGCAAAATGGGTCGGACGGGGGCAGTGAGGACGGGGCTTTTGGCACGGGGGAAATAACAGGACGGGGTAATTTAACGCGGGGTTTTCAAAGTGGGGCTAAGGACGCGGGGCTTTTGCGACAGGGATTCTGCACGCTGGACAATCGAGCTCCACCTGCCTGAAAGACCGCCTGGGAGGCCGTTTCAATTAGCACGATTGTTCCGTATTTATCGATTTTTACGCGACCACGCGCTGTCAGCCGTCCGAATCCGAAACTTAAGTTTCCGCGCGTCGCCGAGCAGCCAATCCGGCGTGAGCGACGTTAGCTGAAGCGGTCTATCACCTGCGCCGTAAAAGTTAGTGATGGACCGAATCTACCGAACTTCAGATTCGGCAGGTCCCGCACATGCCGAAATTTAGAAGGAAAGTTCGGCAAAGAATCGGCGAAAATTCGGAAAATGTCTGCGCACGCGCACGAACGCGACGGGGCCATGGATCGCAAATGGACGCCGCGCAGTCGCGCAGTTACATCGTACAGTTTAGTACAACCAGCGGTTACGGCGAGGTGTGAGTAGGCGACACGGTAACTATGCGTTTGTGAGCTTCTGCGAGTGTGGTTCTCTTCAATATGTTCTGCCTCAAGAACAGAAGATCGACTAGTAATTTACGCAGCCCACTGCTCAAGTGACAAATGATGCGGTGCATTCTGGTAACGTGATTTTCATTTGACCTTTCCATTGATAAAACGAGGTAGTTGAAACATTGACTGAAAACTGGACAATTACGCTCAGTGCTCGCAGCCCACTGCCACGTCAAACGGGGCAGGGTCACGAGAGCTTGCTAGAATGTATGGGATGCAGCTGGCATCCTCGTCATATTGTGATACATGTTTCCCCCCTTCTTTCTCTTTCCTTTTTACGCACTTTCTGTAGTGTGCATATTCTGTACATTTATATATCGGTTTTGTTTTTTTTCACATGTGGTGGCGGGATGGCAGGCGCTCTGCGTAAGGGTTTTCACCTATCTACCTAGCCCCGCACACCACCACATGGGCCCCTTGCAGTATGTGCAAATAAATATTGTTATTATTATTATTATTATTATTATTATTATTATTATTAAAACAATTCTATTTTCGGCTCACAAGTAGTTTGGCCAAAACAGAATAATATTGCTTTTTTATTTCGCGTTATTTCGCAATTTTCATGTATGTGCATAAAACTAAACACAGAACTATCATGCTCGACGTTGCACATCCACATTCCTAACTCTCCCATCTTCCTAAACGTCCGTGTTGTGTCCTAAGACCAGAAACCGGAATTTTAAAAGTTCAAAAAGGCACGTTAGGAATATGGAACGCACACTTTCTTGCAAGGCTGACGTCAAGTGACTTAAATCGAAGAACATGCATATTTACAATATTATGTTATCTCTTCTGGTGAAGGCTCAGTAACCGTTGCATTCGTTTTCGCGCACGAAACGGCGACTCCCAGAGAAAGTAAGAACGTAGTGATTGCCTTTATTTTAACAATGTACGCACACTTGCAGGCGTTCGCTGTTGAAGTCTCAAAATCAAAATTCTCGTAGTGTGATTCATGACTGTGCCGGCTACTACTCAACCTCGTTGTCACGCCACCTTCTGGAAGCAGACACTAAAATTGCAAGTAAACACACAAAAGCGACACCGATACAATTATCTTGCAGAATATCACCTTTGTTAGTAATAACTGTGTCAATAGGCACTACATGATGTTTTTAAGCTAAGAAAAAAAAGTTTTTTTTCGCGAGAAAAAAACTAAATTTTAACGTTAAGTCTGGTAACAGTATTTTGCGAATTTTGCCGAATCTGAATCTTAGAAAAGTTCGACAAAAGTTCGGCTCCACCGAATCCCAAGATCCGGCACCGAACTTATGATTCGGCAAAAGTTCGGCCCATCACTAGTAAAATAGTAAAAATATGCGACCCGGGGGGGGGGGGGGGAGGAGCTTCCTTCCCCCTCCCTCCCCCCCCCCACACACACACACACACTCAAAAACAAGTTCGTACGCCACTGGCGCCCTCTTTCGGCTCGCTAAACGATACACGATTCACGATTAATCCCAATCGAAAAAAAAACGCATTTTCTTAGCCTAAAATTTATTTCAAGGTTCCTTTAAGGTGAAACGAAGTTTTGCGTTCGGTGTAGCGCAGCATTGTAGTACATGTAAGCGGGAGTGCTGATACATGGCCGACGTAGCGCTAATTCCTACTTATCGCCGTGCTGCGCCGGCCGGATGGCCAACCGACGATCAAACCTGCCAGCTCGGCAACAAAGCCCGAACCTCTCCCCCCCCCCCTTCCCAAACGTCATTACTGGACGATCCACGGTGTTGCTTGCGTCAGCATCGCGGCCAGCGCGTTCCGCAGCCCCGCACAACGAGCGGGATGAGCACGAGGCGATGCCGGGTCAGACGCGTCTGCCTTTTTGCGGCGTCTCTCATACGCCTCCTGCTGCGCTAACGTTTTGAACAAACTGTGGCGCCCTCATTTTTGAGTAGTATACAATCTCAACGAACTGTGCAGGCTGCGGCCCCCGCGACCCAGTAAGTGCACTGGAGCAAGGCACGTGATAATACTCCATGGTCGAGGGCCACCGGAGCGTCCTTACCGCCATGGCAACAGAGCCCTTCGCGACAAAAAGTAGTTCTAGGCTTCTTCTTTTTTTTTGATGACAATTGGATTCGCGCGATTCCATCTACAACGAGAAGATATGATGAATAAATAATCAGAAATGTATTAGTTTCAATTATATATAAACCAAAAAAGTGACGCCGCATCCCTATCCGCTTGATTGTTTTCGCCTTAATTGTAGAGCCGTGGCTGTTGGTGATCGCCGGCGATCGCAGCCATGAAATCGACCGTTTCCGCTCAAAACAGCGCACTGTGCCCTGGCATTAGGATCCGTCACAGATTGGTGGCTAGATTGAGCGTGTGGTAGTCTCATGAACTGCTCCCGAAGTGCTCGCTATTCTAGTGGACGAATATGTTCGGACGTTCATCCGAAGTTGGTTGGTTTCGGAGCAGACGACTCTTGGCTAGCAGACGACAGCCGATTCCCCCGAGCCTCCCGCCTCGGATTTGGCGTGGTGACACAAATGCTCCCGTGACGTCGGGTCACCTGCCTCGCTCCAACGCTCTTATTGGGTCACGGGGCTATAGACCGTTCCAGTAGGGTCATAGCAGAGAGGGTAATTGAGAGAAAAAATGCCCTCTCCTTCTCACCCCGCATGTCGTCTGCTTCGCCGAGTGGGCTGTACCTAGCATCCGGCTGACGTGCAAACTCTTTAATATTGCGTCATTTTGGAAATTTCAAGCGCAGATGCGCAGATTTTGGTATGCTAGTTATCGTGTAATACTATGCTAGATAAAAAGACTAACAGGGTCCAATTGCGCTGTTGCCTGCGTGCAAATAAAAAAAATAAGGAAAACTGTGTCAGATTGGCTGGTCTCTCCGGCGAAAAGTAAATCCGGTTGCTGTACCTTTTTTACTATACAAAGTTCGTACTGGTGTAGGCCTTTAGCGACCATGAGTGGAAGTCTGAAATGATAAATAAAAACGTGCTCTCCTGCCGCAATACACGCAGTAGTTGAGAGTAGTACTGCTCGGCTGACTCAACTGCACTTTAAAGGGGCACTGACACCCCAAAGGTCGTATTTTTTTATTGTCTAAAACGATGCAAGTTGTAGTCATAAAAACGCAAAAAAACCGCATCGTAAAAAAAGATTTCCTGCGCGCGCGCGTGCCTTATTATTTTTGGCGTTTCATTCTCCCGCTTCTCGCCTCCTCCCTTCTTTTGATCGGTGACGTCAGAAATCAGGAAATTCAGAAGCTTTGTAGGCGACATTTCTATAACCTTTAATACAACATGCGTAAAACATGTTTTTTAACGCAATTGCGAACGCACTACGGCCCATCTTTTTGAAATACCAAGAATCAGAGTTCGGTGTGATGTCGCTTCCTGGATTTGTATCCTCCTTCAGGAAAACTTGGCGGCGCTCGAGCAGATCGGCGAGTCGGGGAAGAAACCGGTTTTCTCCCGCGCCGGCTCCCTTCTCCTCGCCTCGGGTCGCTGTGGCAACGGCGCTTTGCTTCATAGCGCGGAGCGGAGGTCCGAAAGAAAGTCGAGTCGCAGGAGACCGCATATACTGTGGAGGAGTAAACCGGACCGTTTATTCAGGTGTTGCGAGTGCTTCGTGGTGGTTACGTTCGCTGCGTTCGCATCCTTGGTGTATTTCTGGGATGTATGTAGGTGCGCTCAGGTATTATAGGGACGCAAGTTACAAACAAGATGCAAAACATAAAACCAAATATGGCGTTTTATCCCCCCCCCCTGTTATTCTGCGTCAGCGAATCCAGGGCAGCCTGAAGAGCTGTAGTAAGCTTTCCAATACTTTGTACAATAAGCGAAAGTGTAAAGCATTTTGTTTTGTTCGGCAGTAGCTTTTTAAAATGAAATGTGGTAGCTTTTCGATTGAGAGTCTACAGGAAAGCCCGCAAGTGGGTCCATATTTAATAGAAAGCCCACAGATAAGCTAGAGAAAAGTCAGACGAAAAGCTGTCGACATTTTATATCCTCTGATGACTCTTTTCAACAGCTTTTCAATAAAAAAAAACAAAAATTGTTTTAAGGGCACACGTATTCAAAGGTGGCGTGTTTTGCCTACATCAATTTCCTTCTTCATTTAACTTGACAATTTTACTTCACCAGCAAAAGTTTGGCCCCCTGAACGTGATATGTTTGTTCTACTGTCCAACCGTTTTTTTCTCCTTAAAACTGTAAACAATAGAGTCAACTGTTTTACTTTCTAGACTGTTGTGCTTACTTGACTTTAATACTCAAGGCTTAGACAATTAGTTCCTCACTTTTAAAGCTGAACGATAGTTTTCATCATGATCTATTTACAATAATGGGTTTGCATAATCTCTGGTAGGCGATAATAACTTACAGGAGTGTCCCCCCACCCAACGACTAAACCAAGTGTTATACAAATTGTATCTCCTATGCTTTTGTCCATCTTGACAAACATCGAGGATGGTACGCTTTCTTCTTGACCAGTGTTTTTATCTCCCAGACTTTTACCACTGTTGTTACGTTTCAAGTATTTCTGCTTGTCCGATGTTTCGCTGTTTTTTTATGACAATGCATTGCTGCAACCAATAGTTGAGAAATCTCACGTAATAATGATCCCTGGGCAATTTACCTGACTGAGCTATGTGAAGAGACAAATTTGCACGATGAACTATTCATTTATGAAAGATACACAAAAAAAGGCGTGTGAACCGAGACTTGATTCCTTCCTATCCTTCAGGCTGAGATCAGACTCACCAACCGAATGGTCGCCCCAAACGCTTGTGAAAACATATCTTGGAGATGAAATCGGCTATGGTGGTATTTTGTCAAAAACATAGTTAATTCCCTGTTTTTTTTTTCTTTTTTGTACACCGTTCCTGCACTGTTTTTTGCAACGTCCAAGCTTGCAACTCGGCTGACACCAAGGTCGGCCGGAGGCCTTTGTCACCTCAAACAAATTTGCGTTGTCAAAATATGACGCTCGCTTTAGAAAACGAGGGGCAGCGTGTGAAGACCTCTAACGATTAATGATAGTGTGATTTTTGTCAAATGCTGATCAGATAGCGCGAGTCATTACGATATGAAAACCAAACAAATACAGTCGTGTTTCATCAATACCAACTGTAGAGTTCGCCCGTAAATGTACCTCTTTGGAAGGACGACCATCTCGCACAGTGTCGCGTAGTGAAGTGATTCAGTATGATATGTAGGAAGAAAAAAAGAGGTGAAAGTGGATGGATTGATAAGAGTAGCCACAGGTGAGGAAATACATGGAAGAAGTGAAAAAGAGATGGCAGAACCTAACACTAACCTCCTTTCATATGTATACTGTGGATACCCAGCCGTATAGACAAAGGTTGTGGTGACGATTGGAGCAAATACACGCATTTTTGTCTCGTTATTGTCAATTACTCATCTTCATGGACGATTTTTCTTTTTTTTGGGGGGGAGGGGGGATTTCTATATTAACGATAAGGACTGTAATTTTAGAACACTCTCTATGTGAACGTATGCGGAGGTAATTAAATTAATTAAATCGCGTATTACGAAATTACTCCAGAATGTAATCAATTCGAAGTAATTTGATTACGTGTAATCTGTACGCTAAATTTTTAGACGTCAATGTTTATGTTATTATTGTATGTAACACACGCTTCGCTTAGGTACAAACGTTAGCTCTTACACACACACATACAAAAGGCAGAATTTAGAGCAGCACATGTCTTATCCCAGGTCTCCGGTATTGTATTTCCCTCAAAATGCTACCTCTCCCCTCAACCACCTCGGTTCGTTTCACGCAACAGGTTTTCGAGTGTAATTTTGCTGGCCTGGGGCCGTCAGTGTTCTTCACGCTCCCCACGCCCGGGTTGCCCGGGTTGGGAATGCTGGCCGTCCGTGCTCTGCTCCGGACATTGTTAGAGTTGGGCGATCTGCGCTACCGCACTAATTGCTGCGAAGGCGAGCGCGAACACTGGCGGTCGATAGACTGTTAGCCAGCGCCGGGGGACCAGTGAGGCGTGATTGTGTCCACTTGGTGAGCCGCGTTAGGCCGTTGAACGCCCGGCATCGCTTAAACAACAACAAAAAAAGCGCAAAAGAAAATCCGAAACAGCGATTCTTTTAAGGGAACAAAAAAGTAGACAATAACAAGTTAATTGTTCTTCGAAATTCAATTGAAAAATCGCGTTCTCTTTTTTGTAGCTTGTCCTAACGTCGCCCTAATATGTTATTTATCTTGCGCCACATAACGCAATGCGAAGTTAAATTTGATCCCAATATTGTTTGGTGGTTTTTATTTTTAGAAGGGACACTACCCAGAAAAAAACAATTTCTGCAAAAAGAAAAGCTGATTTTGAAAAATTTCATATTTACATCCACCAACATATAGAGAGTATTCCCAGAAAGTTCCATTAGTTTACACTGCATAGTTAATTTGTTATAAGTTATTTTCGGTCCACCGATGCTAAAGAAAAGGTAGAGGTTGGAGCAGTTTGAACGCGTTTTTCTCCATTCCACTTTTTGGCATGAATTTCACTTCAGAAAAACTATCGTTTTGTTATTACGTAACTTGGATTCATTTTTATGAGTTTTTTTCTGGGCTGAAATTTGAAGGTGTAAGATAGCCCTGAGCTTCCATTTTTTTATTTTTGTCATTTTTCATTCTCAAGAACTAAAATTTTGGACAAAGGATGGAAATCCAAAATACAGTGTTTGTGTTTATGTGGGTTGTTTGTCATGAAAGATGGTGTAATCATTAAATATAGCTCCACAGCTATCTCCTCTGAACTGTTCTAAAGCAATATAGCACATAAAAACAACAAATTTATAAGTAATTTAAAAAAAAAATGATGGTTTTTTCTACGCAGACTTCGCACACTTTCATCTTTGAGCATTTGCAATTTTCGTTGTATTTGACCTAGGTTTACACAATTTGGCAGGAATATTCTCAACATCGACAAAAACAAGCCCTGTAAATATCACTTAAAGCAGACATTTGAACGGTTTTAGCGCATACATATGAAGAGGAGAGGAGGGACAGAAAAGAGCGCTACTCACAACTGTATTCACCAAGATAAAGAAAAGGAAGAACATCGTCAAGATCCCCATAAAGATGACAAAAGAAAGAAAAGGAAGCAGAAGTATAAAACAGGAATATAAACCACAGAGTCGGGTGTTCCCTCGCGCGCACAAGCTTGAGACACTGATTCTTTGATTAAACACCAAAACCTTTGTTGGCCTTTACGTTGCCGTGGTGCAGGGTGTATCTGCATCAGTCTTGGCTCGCGCAGGGTCACCTTTGTCAGTGGGGAAGACGAACACCTCATCCGTGGTCGGCTGTCGCTTGGTCATTGTGCCTGATGTCTCGCGGCACCCGTGACTCATGCGAGTTCTTCATTGTCCGTGCTAAAAAGTCTGTTTCCTTGCTTGTTAAGGCTACCGATGCAACACTAATGCACTTATTAGCGGCGGATATGATGTGGAAGGCTTCCACAACCTCGCGGGTCAATTTATCTCTGTGCCTCTCTAGGGTTATTGTTTCCCCGAACAGCGGATTGCAATTGCACTCTTTGCAATGTGTTGCGAGATGGCCTCCCACTGTGGCTCTCAGAGAATAATCATGCTCGCGCAGTCTGTCATTAAGACATCTGCCTGTTTGGCCTACGTAGATCTTGCCGCACGAGAGTGGAATCTTATATACTACGCCTGAAGTGCACGGAACAAAAGGTTTAGCATGTTTTTTAGTGCACCTGTGTCTTTTGGCACCTTCGGCTAGCGAGTTGACTTGGGAGCAAATTTTGCTCATTTTTTGCGGGGCTGAAAAAACCACTCGGACCCCATACCGACTTGCCACGTTCTTTAAATTGTGTGACGTCTTGTGGAGGTATGGGATTACCACAGGTCTTGCCTTTTCTACATCTGGTTTGTTGGCTTGGAGGCCTTTTGCCTTTTTCAACAAGGTGTCCGCTACATTAGCCAGTAGTGGTAACGGATAGCTGGCTTTTCTGAGTCTTTCAACCTGCATCGAGAAGCTGGCTCCCATTGTGTGGTAACATGATTTCTTTAGCGCGGATCCCAAACATGTTAGAGCAATGCCCCTCTTGACGATCTTCGAGTGAGCCGAACTGAAATCCAAAATTCGTTTCTTGGAGCGTGGGGAGTACGTCCAGCACACATGCATGTCACCTAAGTGAAGCGAAAGGTCTAAAAACTGGAGAACATTTTCTTGAGGGACCTCATACGTGAACCTAAGGCCCCCTCCATACTCAGTGAAGGTCGCCAAAATATTGGTCACCTGTGTGTGCACATCGGTGTTATCTTTAAGAACAACCAGGAAGTCATCCACATAGCGGGCCACCTTGTTAACTCCTCGACTTCCAAGCTCCCTTTCAATGGCACAGTCTACAGCTCCCAGATAAATGTCACTGAGGACTGGGGCTACACAGGAGCCAATACATACTCCTGACTTTTGTACAAAGCACCCATCTCGCCACCCAACAATCATGGACGTTAGATAAAAAGTAAAAGCTCTAAAAGCTCTCCGTTGAAATTCCACATGAGCCTCTGAAGGAGAGCTCTCCGTTGGCTTCAATACATGTCCTCACAGACTCCAATAATTGTGCATGTGGCAATGAGTAGAACAGGTTCTCCACATCTATACTGAAGGCAGTACCGATCTCATGGCTCTTTAACTGGAGAAATTCAACGATTTCCTCAGAATTCACTACTCTGAAGGGGTCCTGTATTTTTAAAGATGACAGATGCTTTTGGAGATAGGACGCGACTTGTCTTTGCCAGGAACCCTTTTCGGTGACAATCGCTCTAAATGGGCTTCCTTCTTTGTGCGTCTTTACCGAGAAGAAGACTTCCAGATGGAATTTGTCAACCTTCCCGATTCTCGCTGCTAACTGAGTTAGCGACAGACGTTCACAAAGACGCTTTGCTGCATCCCGAGTTTTCTTGGTGTCCACTTGTACCTGTTTGAAATTTTTCGTGATTGCTGTTGAGGCTCGATCATTGTACATGTTTTCTGGTAGTACCACAAACTGTCCTTCTTTGTCTGATAGTAAGACACGTAGTCCATTGTCACCCATAAAATCCACCAGGGGCTTAAAATTCCCAACAGGTTTTTTCTTCTGCTGAGGGTGAAGACTGTCAACGCATTCAGAGATGCACCGTGGTCTGTCCGTTTCCACTGTCCTATGGGCGATTTGCTTTGCTAGTGTAATCAGCTCCGGTGGGCTTACCACAGGTTCGAAACAGTACTTAGGGCCTACACCTAGACGCTTGCCAATATCCGGTGGCATCCTTACCTCCCCCAGTGTTGTGAAGAGATCCACCGTGGAGGGCACCGGTTCGTTTGCTTTTTTGGTCGGGAGATGCGGCCTGATCCTTTCCCAGAGAAACTCCGTAGAGTCTTTTGCTGTCTTGTTCATTACATGGTAGTACCTTCTTCTTTGTCGTTCGTTGCCATTACCCGAAAAACACTTATCTTATCTTATCTTATCTTATCTTATCTTATCTTATCAAAGAATCAGTGTCTCAAGCTTGTGCTCGCGAGGGAACACCCTGACTGTGTGGTTTATATTCCTGTTTTATACTTCTGCTTCCTTTTCTTTCTTTTGTCATCTTTATGGGGATCTTTACGATGTTCTTCCTTTTCTTCATCTTGGTGAATACAGTTGTGAGTAGCGCTCTTTTCTGTCCCTTCTCTCTTCTTCATATGTCTGCGCTAAAACCGTTCAAATGTCTAACTACCAACTAGCCCAGTTATCAACCCTTTCACTTAAAGCAGACAAGGGGTTCAAACATTCATCCTTTTGGTGGTGTCCCCTCTTAAAGAGCCACTAGAAAAGAAATGTTTTTTTTCTTCTTTTGGCAGGCAGGTTGGGACACGCGTATCAAAAGATTATTTGTAAGCAAAAAAAATGTTAGAGCAATCTTGACGGCGCGAGACGCAATTTAGTCGGAAGTCCCTTCCATTCCACTTGATTTCTCTCTCGGCATTTCGGGCGCGTGGAGGAGAGCTGGATCGGCTTCGCCTTCACGTTGAGGTGGAAAGAGTGTATGACCATTCCGTGACGTCATGGAGTTTACGCGCAGAATTTGAAATAAATTTCGCGCCTCAATGTTGCTCTAAAAATATTTTTTCGCTTAAAATATATTTCTTGACACGCGTGTCCCACCCAGACTGTCTAAAAACTTTTTTTCTTCTTTTCAGTGGCCCTTAAGGCCGCAAGTTCTGCGCGTTACGAGGGACTATATTGTTACTTGTGCTGTAGAAGTAGCATTTTTTCTTTCTTTATTTCAACGCGTACAACGAACGTCAGATCAACTTAAAACTGCGCTGCAGGACTTTCTGCAGGGCACGCTCAAAAGCTCTCATTTCCAAAAGCGCTTTGCAAAGTCCCAGCCAGTCGGGCTAAGACTCGCGCGTGGAAAAACACTCACGACTTGCTTCACAAAGGAGAAAAATAGAAGCAAACTTCTTTGGCACTGATGTTGGCAGGCGAACTGCCATACGTGAGCGCCAAATGCTACTGCCCCCCCCCCAAAAAAAAAAGAAGAAAAAAAAGTAAATAGATAAATAAATAAAAACCAATGTCAAATGGAACACAGTCATCAATCCTCACATAAAAAAAAAAATCGAATGCCCGATGGGGTAATACACAGCTCCTTCTTTGGCGTGCGGTGGAGCACATGCTAGAAGAATACGGCATCCATGCAAAAAATAAATCTATGCTCGGCAGTCTCAGGTTGCTTACCTAAGAAACAGTGAATCGTCCACGGCACATCTATACCCTTTTCCTGTATCTACACCTTGACCGGCAACGTATTGGTGTGTAACATGAGAAAAATTACACCATCTTCCCGAGGGGAACCATGGGATGATGCGGAACATCGCGGATCGTTATTAAGGGGTGCGTTATTAACGGTGTTAGTAACGTTGTTAACTTGCGTTGGTTACCACACATCGCGTGAACGTTGTTGGAAACTCCGCGATGCTCCGCATCACCCCATGGTTCCCCTCGGAAGGTGGTGTAATCTTTAATTGCGTGGACGAAGGTGAAACGGTTAACGAAGGTCTTTTTGAGCAGCGTCTAGTACTTGAGGTGTGCACTTTGCTTTGATGAGGATGGCTTTGTGGTTGCTGAAGTGAACCGTGAGGGGATCTTGGTGCAGTGGGTGGATCTTGAAATTGGTGAAGACGTGATCAGTGCATGTGCCGTGAATGGTAGTTGGCTGTTGTTTTCGGTCGTCGTATGATACGTGTTGCAGCGAGTGGTGTGATGACATGTACTCCAACTATCCAATGGCTCTTCATGACGTTGACATTAAAGTCGCCAATGAGCATGAAAGGACGTGTGTCTGCGTATTGCTTTTGATAGTCACCCATGGACTCGTCGATGTACTGCTCCACGGCTGTGCGTGAGAGGTTGGGTGCGAGGTACATGGTCATGACGTTAACGCCGTAGACGCTAGCGGCACAATGCTCGCCGTTGCTACGTTGGTCAGCAGTGGGGCGCAGTTGTAGGTCCAGCGCGTTGACGGAACGTTTGTCGGAAGAACGGGGTGAAGTGGAGTCAACAGCGCTGAACTGAATGCGCGCAGCGCGCTACCGCTGCTTATCACACTTGAAGGAGAGGAGACTAGAGGAGAGTTGCGCATGCGCGCGCGATGTGAGTAAAGCGAACGCACGCGAAGTGCACGCAGCTGGTAGAGAGAGAGAGCGAGAGAGTAACGCGCAGCTGTTGGAGAGAAAGAGGAGGAAGAGTTGCGTATGCGTAGTGTGAGTGCGGACTACAACGCCGACGCCGCGGGACATAGACCCGAGCAAGAGATGCTAAGCATCTAAAATAAAGTTTTCAGCGAAGTGGCACACACAAACGCTTAGCTCGGCTTAGCACATCTTGGCCGCCTTTGCATAAAGCAGTTCGACACATCGGCGTCCGGAACAAACTAAACACTGAATCGCGTGTGAGCGCTTTCCTTCTCCTCAAAGACAGATATTAAAAATAAAAAACAAGCAGACAAAAGTTGCACTGCACCAACGACCTCTTTGCGAAACCCCACGAGTCTTGTTGGCTCGCTATCAAAGGAGGAAACAAGAACGGATAACGAATGATGTGACAGTTTTGTTTGGATAAACTTGCAGATAAAAGGTGCTCTTGCTTTCGTATAAAAAATACGGGAAACAGAATTGCTTAACGAACAAGTGAGGTAAGATAGTCCAAGCCCCGTGACGGACCCAATGGAAGTGCCCCAAGCAGCAGAAATTCGGCCAATCATTGGCCAATGCCTTGAAATGGTATTTTGGCCAGTGGCCAGGTAGTGTCTAGCCATTGGCCGACGACTGGCCTTTCTCTGGTTAGTGGCCATTGGCCATCAGCCATCGACCAAACATTGGCCGTCAGCCATCGGCCAAACATTGGCCGATGAGTGGCTACTCTTTGGCCATTGGCCAAATGACCATCGCCAGCTATTGGCCAAGGCTTGGCCAAAATCTGTGCTGCTTCGGGGTTGTCTTGCTTGATGCGCTCCCAATTAGATCTCCAGATGAAACAAGCGAAGTCACGGTTAAACTTGTGGATATTAACACCAGCACGTATTATGGCTTGCAAAACATGCGAAACCTTTGACATCAAGAACATATTCCAAAACTGTCCTCCTCGCATAGACGAACATATCACGAAGCTTCCAACGGGAAGCGCGGCTGTCCAGGTCGGTGACTATTCCCGACCACAGGTTTTTTAGTATCGCGGTAACAATTTAAAGGCACGCCGAGGTTAGTTCAGGGCACCTGGTCCAAGCTGACGCCTTCGTACTCTGAAGGCGCCGTGGCCCATGCACCGTGCCGAAACCTTCCGCACTTGTCCCAGTTAATATCCGCGCCGGTAGCGTCACAAAAAGATTTCGCCAAAGTTTCCGCGGCACTGACGCTCTGCTTGTTACTAAAAAAATCAAAAAAGAAAACTGCAATATTGTTTTCGTAGTTGATCATTTTAGTCTCGGCATTTTTCATTCAAAAGCCACGACAATCTTCACTGTTCAAAACACTTGGACAAAAAAAGTTCCAAATAGAAATTAAATAAAGATGGCGACAAATGGCATCCCTGCCTTACGGACATTCGTACGTGAATCTGCTCGGTCAATTTTTGGTTTACGACGAGCCTTGTGGTGCAGTATTCATAGGCCATTTTGACACCTTCGAAAATGACGTCACGCACGTCTACACTTTTACATCGAAAAGAACGTCGTACTCGACATGGTCACACGCTTTATCTAGGTCTATTTCGAGCATGGCTATACTTGGCCCATGCTCCCATCACACGCCCCCAACACGCTGCGAGAAACAGGCACGTTCGTCATTCTCCCTCGAGTCCAACAAGTTTGGTGTTCACCGATAAGCTTGCGGGCAACACTCTGAAAACGTAGAGTTAAATTTTTTTTGCAAAAACTTCCTGATCAGCGTTACAAAGGGGGATCGGGCGGTGACCCGTGGCTTGACGTAGTTTCGCGGCATCGTCACTTTTCGGAATAAGAACAGTGTACGTTCTGGTAAAAGACGGCGGTAAGCGCGCAACACATGTAAGACGAAACCGTCCGATCCGACGTGCGTGTTGCCGGAATGACCTTCGGGGCGAGGGTTTTCGTAGCACCGGAGAGCGTTGAAAACCCTCGCCTCCGACCGTCGTAGTGCCTGATCGGACGTCGGATCGGACGGTTTCGTCGTACATGTGTTTCGCGCTTAACACTTTCCGTTCGTACGCTTTAAAAAAAAAACTTTAAACAACAAAACGGCAAGTACGCCCTTGAATTTGTCTTTAAAAACTCGGCACGTATCCCGTCCGGTCCCGGCGTTTTTGAGTTTGGCAGGTCGTGTATTGCCCGTTCGATCTCTTGAAGTGAGATTGGCTGAGACAGGCTGAATGTCTCCTCTTCCGCAATCTGCGGCAGTGGCTGGTGATGCTTTCCACACACGGAGTCACTTCTTTTTTAAACTGGGGCTTCAAAAAAGCTGTTTATAAAGCTTTCTCGCATAACCTCAAGCCAGCGCGCAACTGACGTATACCGTCGACCTGGTGCATTTTTGGGTTGCCCGCTGGCACAGGGTATGCAACCGTCAAGGGTATGGACGAAAAGGCTTAGAAACGGACTTCGTGCGCGAGATAGTTTTGAGTGTTTTTTTTTACCGTGTTACAATTTCCGCAAATTTACGGTTGTCTGGCTATCACTGCGTCGCCGTCGGGAGAACTAATAATTTTAATAAACGTAAGAGCAGTCGCGGAAAGCATGCGTTTAGCACAGGAAGCCTCAGCGGCGAGTATGTCTGCAATGTGTATGAGCTTAACACTTTCCCCAAGGATTCTTATTTATGACGTCAGTCGATTGCAAGCGTGAATCGCGAGGGCTTTGTATCAGACTAATCGTCACGTCTATGACGAGAGGAGCGATTTGAACCCGAACAGGTGCTCCGAATAGGTTATCACTGCAAGGTATACTGTTGCTCCATGGCATGGGAAGGGTATGAAAACGTTTACGTGCCACCACTCAAGTTGCAGCTCTCAAATACGGAGAGATTAAATGTATAGACTACATACATACATACCTTCGTTGCTTAAACTCAGGAAAAACACCAAACCGTTTTCATCCTCGTTCGTTTGAGGAGGCAAGGTGATGGCCTGAGCCAGCTGGATGCAACCGGACAATAAGTTCCGGTCAAGGTATTGTAGCCCATCATACCCAAGTCTTGACAAGTTCCCCCCATACCCCCACCATTGCCTACCCAGATAGCTGTGCTGCCAGAACCATCCGGTATTTAACGTTTTAAGCCGCTAGACTGCGTCGTCGGCACCGCGCTTCTCAAGATGGCGGCGCCTTTAATTTAAGAGGTTTATAGTGCGCAAAAAACGCCTTCCGGTACCACTTGGGCTCATGCTGACAACGCCGTTAAATTCAATTTCAGCTATCTCCTAGGGCAGCGCGTATCACTTTTCGTCCGCTAACGCCCGTTTCGTTGGCTACTCGCCTATGATCTATGTACTGCTCCGCACGCTCATGAACCACGGCGCCGCGATTGCGTTCTTCATGAATCTGTTCTAGCCGGTCCTTAACGCTGTCTAAATCCTTGAAGCAAACGCCGGGATTTACACACTCTGCTCTAGAAAGCGCCTGCAAATCGGTGTTTAAACGCCGTTCGGCGCAACGCTCTTCATAGTTCAAAACCGACCAACTTTCTATCACGAGAATCCTTATTTTATGCTTTGCGATCTCCCACGCCTCAAAAATATCACCTCCGCTGTTTTCAAAATGCAACTTAATAATTTTGTTTTCACGCTCAAAAAAAAAAAATCCTCTTCAAGTAGCTTGGTATTGAGCTTCCGAAGCTTCCACTCAAGCTTTGCCTTCGAAGTGCTTTTGGGCCGATCGTTGTTGCAACCAAGCAATGGTCGAAAAAAAGAAAAACGGGTATTGCACGACACGTTTTTAACAGTGCTGCCATGGAAACCAAAATGTAGATCCTAGCTAATAGACCTCTTTCGAAATATTGTGCTCTGTTGGCAGATGTGAAAACCCTAGACAATGGCGGACAAAAGCCTTAACGTCATCACGATCATCTGGTGGGCTAGTTGGTTGATCATTATGTTGAATTCACAGCGCAAAATTACAAGGAAGGATAGACAAGGGAGACAGGATAGAGCCTGCAACGTCATGGCACACTGAGAAAAAAGACACCCACAAAAAAGGTGATGAGTGCAGTGACGTGGCACTTTCCTCGCTCTTAGAATGGCTCGTCTGCTCCTGGCGTTGGCCGCGCTCCGATGTTCGCTATCTTATGGAATGACTTGCACGTTCCTTGGTGCAGTTGTTCCGCCATTTTTCAGTGATCTATAGACCTTTCCAAATACCACCTTCTGGGCGCTGCCATCTTTGTCTTCTGGGCTGTGGAAGGCATTCTGAGCGTGCGCAGTGGCTGTCTTCCACGAAATATGAGACGCCATGCATGCGTAACAGTCCAGTGACTCAGCATTTTTCGACTGAAAGATAAGAGCTGGAACGGTCTATAGGGCGTGGGAGGACGCTTGAAAGTGGGTGAAACGCGTCTCGTGCGTTTTTGTTTCCTTCTTTTTCTAACGATCCCTGAATTTATTAGATCACAAACTTCGAGCAGCTGGTCTAAAATCGGCGCACTTCTATCAGTGCGCTGCACACAAGGTGTTCTATTTATCGCTCGAACAATGCAATTAAATCACCGCACAACACGACTGTTCTATTACAATCTACAAAACGGCCCAAGCCAGAAAAAACAAAAAAGAAACCCTGTCTTTTACCATACTGGGGGCGTATAAGCAGATAAGCCGCCAGTGAACTGCTGCGAACAACAAATCGCACATAATAAAACGACCTTCCGCGTCGGTGGTCACAGTTAACTCCGACAAGAAAAACGACTTCTTTAAAACAAAAACAACCCCTCGAAAACCCGACAGCACGCGTAACATTTTACTTCGTACGAAGATAAATAGAAGGCGTTAGCGCGTTCGCCGCCTGCTCCTCCTCGGCTATCTTGGTTTCCTTCATCGCCAAGAAATCGGGCTTCTGACTTTCCAATAAACGTTGTACTTGGTATTCTTTCTTCGGATTTTGAAACCACGATTAATAAACGGTGCGACCGTGATAGCGGAGTCGAGCGTACAAATCATTAAAGGATCTAGTGATACTTGCTTCAAAAACAAGAGTCCATTAACCAGGCATTCCCGCCTTACGCTATTATGGAGTCGCCTGTCGTCCGGCGGGTCGCCCGAAAGTCACTTGCATACTTCCCGCGCTTGTTCGCTGCCCACCACGGGTTCGGGCTCTGGGTCATGCCGATCAACTTAGGCGCCTCGTCGAGTCCACGCCTGATGGAGTCAGGTGTTCTCGTCCATGGCGACGACGATCTTTCTCGGACATTGGGAGGAACCGCAGAGGGCAGGGCCGCTTTGGCGTTGGCAGACGTCGCCACAGGCGAGAGCGCTGCATCCTGCGACACCAATGTGGCAGTTGACGCCTCAGTGCCGCCGTTGCCGTCGGCACCAAGAGGTTGGTCTCGTTGTTCCGTGCTCGATGGGACACTGCTCTCAAAACCAGGTGCTTCGAGTTCGGCGTCCACCCTCCTCCATGATGAAAAGGGGCGACTCGTTCACCACCTTGCAGTCGAATTTGATGGGGCACACCCCACGGGTGCGGTGTCGCTCTTCAACGGCATGCGAACGAACCGCGTGGTAGATTTGACGCCCTCAAATCCACTGACGCGCCACCTCTCACGTCCGACTTCGTTGACCTTCCCATACGGTTCGAAAGGCCTTTAACCGCGTCCTCCCGCACTTGGAATGGCACCCAGTGGATCCGAAGGCGCATCTCGGTGAAACACGAATCGATGACGATGCAGCGGAGGCCTTTCACCTTGAGTGCTTTGAAGTTCAGGAGACCCTCGATTCCGGCGCACGTATCGTCGCCAACCACACATGGTTCATCTGGAACGCCCCAGGCGAGACGATGTCTTGCACAACGGCGGTCCGTTTCAGCTCTTGTCGAAAATCCTCGATACGGGCTGCTTCTGAGGTCACAGTGAAAGTCGCGAAGCTTAAAAACCCTTTCTCCAGGTGGTATCGAAGGAAACATATCTTGCAGTCATTAGTGGATGTCGATGCCGCATTAGAAACAAGGTTCCACGCCATCAAGGACCGCTCCGTTGAAGATCATAATTCCTGCGACCGTCCCATAGCTCTGCCGGGAGGAGAATCTCATGTTATGACACATCGCCGTTTCTATAGAAGTAGCGTCCAGGCCTAAGAGCTCGTTGTTTTAATATGTACGCTTGACACCTTATAAACCTAGGCAGGTTTATGAATAAACGATAAACCTTAGTCTTTGGTCACTATATTCTTGGATTGGCGTCTCGGCAAATGTTTGGTAGGAATGGTAGGAATGCATGCTTCAAGCGCACAATGCTATTTTCAAAGTGGGCACTTTTTCGGTGAAAGTCCCAGAATGGCTCGGGTAGGACAACATAAAAAAAGCACCAGACTCGTATTTTTAATGAAAGCGGCTGTAGTGAATATAGATAAAAGCTCTTTACTAAATGAAGCTTTCCGAAAGTCGCTTCTTACTTCTGAAATAAATAGCGTCGAGTTTTGAAATTTGAACACCTTGTTTCAGTCATTAGTTCTACATTCTGGAGAACTGTAGTTGTAAGGCCATGGCTGCGTTTCTTTCTTTTTTCCCCCCTGTAGTCCACCAAAGGCGCGAACGTGTTTTTGCTGACACTTTGTACACCAGTTCCTAATCGGACGACATGTGAACGCACTTACGCCTCATGTGCTGCGGTCGTGCGCAAATGGTTCACTCTTGAAGAAGTCCGGTTTGTATGCACGCTCAGTGTGCACAACTCTTGTTTGCAAACGCGCTTATTTGTTGGAAACAAGTTTGTGCCCATAAACACCGAAATACTCTTTTCTAAAGACAACTCTCACCCGACATCTTGCTGCCATTACACCAATATATATATATATACACGGTGAGGAGGTTCAACGGGCCGGTTGGACGTGAAACGAAAGGTGAGGAGTTCCAGAAAGGCCTTTTACTTTACCAACGTTTCAAGCAGGGACCGCTTTTCTTCAGGGTGGGATGGTGTATCCCACCCTGAAGAAAAGCGGTCCCGCGTGAAACGTTGGTAAAGTAAAAGGCCTTTCCTGGAACTCCTCACACTTTCGTTATACATTATATATATATATATATATATATATATATATATATATATATATATATATATATATATATATATATATATAAGCGATCTGGGTTTACGAGAATGATTCTGTTGAGAAACTTTGAGTGTTTCAGAATTTTGTAGTTATTCATTTATTCGAGAACTTACATCGCCCGATTCTGGGGATTACTGCAAAAAATAAAGAAATGCAAAAAAAAATAGTGGAACGGAAGTATAAAGATACACACTGCAAATATTGTATGTTGCAGAAGGATTCACGTAGAATGATATTGCACAGTAATTTCGACGCAGGAAAAGAAAAACAAATAAAACGGGCACCAGTCGGCGAACCAGACAATAATTATTCTAGCAACAACTCTTAAAGGACAATTTTAAAAAAAGATAAAGGAGCTATAGAAAACCACTTCAGCTTGTAAGTGATTCCATTTGTGTACTGTTCGCGAAAAAAAAAGTGCACTTAGAAATGTTAATTCTGCATCATAATTCGCGCACATTTAAACGATGATCTGTGCGTGGGAGGCACGTAAGTGTTTTTTTCTATTTTTTTCTACGCCAGCTATTTCAATTATTACGTTATAAAATGAAGACAACCGGAAATATCTTCTTTTGTACTCCACTAAAGGCCATGCCAATTGGCGACATATTTTATAAGAGCTTTTTGAAAAATGATATTCGCCAGAAACAAACAGAGCTGCCCGTTTTGGCTACTCTCAAGTTGATATAGAATTACATTTGCGACCAGATCCCTCGCTGAACGAGCATATTCTAAGATAGGGCGCTCATTTCACACCTATAAAGTTTCTTTGAGTTTCAGAGGTGCATGTCTAGAGTTACGGATGATATAGTTTAATGCGCGACTGGCCTTGGATGATAAATAAATAGTCAACACGATTGTTGTATGACAAGTCGCTATAACAAACATAATCCCCAGGTCCTTATACTCAGTTGCGAAGGATAGGCTCGTAACACCATGGTGGCATATTTTTTTCCCAAACTACAAAAGCTAGAAGAAAAAAGAGCATTCTTACAAAACGTCTTGAAAACATTCTAGAACCAATAAAAACTGCGTAATTGTCAACCAACTTATAGAAGTTTACATACCGTCTTATGCCTTTTGTTCATGTTTATTGTACACATTCATATACGCTTTTTGTTTTATTTGGGCAGTTTTAATAGTACAGGACTCGGATTTGTAACATCGGCGTCGCCAGTCACCAAACTCCTTATTTCTTATCTTTTCTGCCAGCTTTCGCGGAGTCCCCAAACAAATAGGGATCCGCGATTCTTCCGGCTTTTCTCGTTCTAGTCCTTCTCAGGCAGAGGAAGGCAACAAAACTAATCCCTCGAGAATGAAACCACATTTCGGGCGGAAACATGCAACAGGACTAAGGCCTGGTCGCAACAGCGATGCGGTTTATGAGGCCCTTCACACGGTTCTTTTTTAAGAAGGTGCCGATTCAGGAGTCCTCCCCCCAAATCATGCTTCTGGTAGGTGAACCACTGCTACCACGCTTTGAAGCTATTGACCTCTTTTTGCAGCAAGATAGATTATTTTTAAAGTTGCAAGCTCTATATATTTGAAACGACAGTTCTTCCTTGAATGGTAACTCTGCCTCATTATTGTTAAAAAAAAAATAAACAGTCCTTTTAAGTACCACCTAGGAAGACCACACGTCAAGTATTACGACCCAGTTCTGTCTAAATATTTCTTAAATGGTCCGGCAAACTTTGCAACGCCCAAGTTGCCGAAATCTGCTGACTCAAGCGGGCGAACTAAGGCGTAACCAACAGCGCAATCCAAGGCTACGCCGCTGACGTAACCAACATTGAGCTAAACGTCATCCCCATTGCCCCTTTTTTCTGTCTTTTTTTCTCCGGGCAAGCGTAACGGGTGATATCAGCAACGTTCCTTCTCGGCGCTCAGTGGTGTCCACGTGATCGACTCAACGCGCCTGCGCAGCGCGCGTTCTTGGGGTGCCGTCCAACCGTCCTCGCCGTCTCCCGCGTGACAATCGCCGTCGTCGTCTCACCGTTTGTGAATACTGCCTCTCGGATTTTCGTTCACACCACGCGCGCAGACTGACGCCGCAGTTGTGCAGATGCCGTCGAATGTCGTAGACACCAAAACGTGAAGACTGAAGTGGAGACGACACTTGCGCCTGGTTTACACTCCCGCCCCATCGGTAGCCCGCCGGCCCGCCCCAGTCCCGCCCGTCGTTGCGTAGTGGATCACGTAACATCTCGTACCACGTGGTAGCCATGTTTTTGGCGGCCCGAGGCCAATGTTGCCGGAAGGCGGCGAAGTTTCGGTTTCGATTTCTGCTCATGTTTAAGTAAGGTTTAACCATATATACCCATTTTGCTCGAAGCAAATGACGTGGTGCCTTTTATCAGTTCTTTTTAATGTGAAATCTCTCATTATCCCGTAATTTCCGGAATTGAGCGGAGTTGCCCTTTAAATTACTCGTGTTTCTACCCTTTGCAATGACAATTCATAATTATGCCATTTGCTTCCACTCTTAGTCACCACGTCATCTTTTTTTCCTAAACTCGTTGTTCTTTTATACAGAACAACTAGTCGGTGACTGGCTTGGAGTTCTCGGAAAGCTTCACTTCAGACATCCAGACCGTTCCACATGTCTTATTTGAAATCCTTCCCGCCTCCCCGCGCAAGCCAATACCCAACCCTCAGCGTACTCAATCTCTATAGCCGCCCCCAAGGCCGTTAGGCACACTTCGATACGCTGTCTGAAGCCGCATGGCGTGCAGATTGCGCCACATTCATTGCTGGCGATCTCAACGCTCCTCATCCTACTTCGGGCGACTTTCGCGACAGACCTAAGGGCCCCAAGATTCACACACTTTGATCCAACAACGCAATCTCACTCTACTTACTGATCCATCGACACCTACACGTCTTGGCACCAGCGTTGCACGCTGGTGCCAAGACGCATCCTGTACCGTGGCACAAATCCCGCACCTTGCACAACCTTGAGGAACAGCTCGGCAGTGATCATTCGATTCTTGCCACCCATTTCAACACTAAAGACATCACGGGGGAGGCACGCCAAATCCGTATCGCAGACTGGTCTGCCTTCCGTGTATCTTCCTCTTCTATCTCACCCGACACACTCATTGATTGGCTGCAGATACTGCAAACCCGCCACAACCAGAAGCTCAAACTATGTATTGCACAACTCACTGTAGAGGCTTCAACATATGCTGCCAACCCCACTGGTCAAAACTGGCATACGCTCTGCGACAAGCTCAATGGCACGTTCGGTACTGCACGAACGTGGTTCGTACTCCGTCATCTATTTGTACAACCAGGCCAAGCCAAATCGGACAGGGCCCATTGCGTTTACAAACTCCTCCACGGCACTAACCTAACAAGCTCCCAATGCCTCACACAGTTAGGACAGCGTTACCTTCCCCTTCTGACACTCCTCGCTACGCGGACTACACGGATCCCCCCTACAACCTTCCTCATCTTATCGCGCCCATCACGGATATTAAGATTCGCGTGTACTCACCGACATTCGCCGCAACAGATCCCCTGGTCCTGATAAATTTCGCTACTCTCTTCTCTACAACCTCTCTGATCCAGACACCACTCAGCTTTTTACCTACTTAAATCAGGTGTGGGAGTCGGTACCCTCCCAAGGAATGGAAGGAAGCCATCGTTCTCATTCCCAAGCCTGGCAAACCCCTCTCCTTGGAAAACCTGCGCCCAATTTCTCTTACCTCGTGTCTGGGCAAACTGCTTGAGGAGATTGTACAGCTTTGCCTACACAAAGTTTTTGCCGACACCTCCGCCCTTCCCCACACTCTCTTTGGCTACCGCAGTGGTATTTCCACTCAGGATGTACCGCTCCGCCTCAAACACGATGTTTTAGACGCTATGAGCACTGCCCGATATCGCGCTGTCCTTGCCGCAGACGAAAAGGAGGCCTTGACAGCCTGTCCCGCGACCTCGTCTTTCAACAGTTAGCAGCCACTGGCTGAGGAGCGAATATGTACAGTTACATCCGTAATTCCTTCCGTGACAGATCTGCCATCCTCGTTTTTTGTCGCCTCTACTCTCCCTTCGCACCGGTGGCCAACTGTGGCACTCCGCAAGGCTCTATACTTTCTCTACTTTCTCCCCTCCTGTTTAACCTTGCTATGCGAGGCCTACTTCCCCTTCTGGATGAGATCTCGGATGTCCGTCATGCACTTTATGCGGATGACATTACTGTCTCGGCAAAGACAGGCTCCTTCGGACACATCGAAACTCAATTACAAGAAGCTGCTACTACCATCGAGCAATATCCTCGGTGTGGAGGCCTCACATGTTTGTCCACTAAGTCGGAGTTACTAGTCGTGACAAAACACGATCGCAGACAAACCGATCTCCCTTACCATCACACTAGATGACAAACCCGTCACGCGTCAATCGGCCATACGAGTGCTTGGCTTCACGTTACAATTCAACGCTAAGTCAAAACAAACCTTCCACCAACTTACCACCTGCAACCAAATCATGCGCAGGTAACGCCGTCTAACCGCCGAAATGGCCTTAAAGAGACAGATGCCTTACGCCTTGTCTAGGCCTTGATTCATACACGCTTAAGCCTTACTCTACCACCTACCGTACCACAACCTCCCCCAGACCGAACACAAACGTATGTCTACCCTATTATGGAATGCGCAGAAACTGGCGCTCGGTCTTCCCGTTTCCACAGCCACCGTTTGCCTAGAGCGTCTTGGGGTGACCAACACCCTGGAAAAACTCATAGAAGCGGATCAGGCTGCCCAGTTGACGGGGCTTGCGCTCGACGGCTTAGGGGCAGAGTCTCCTTGCCACCCTTGGTTTCCCACCCTGTCCTACTTCCTCACCGCTGCAGGTTTCTGCAGCGGTGAGAGAGCAGCGGTGAGGAAGCGGGCAATAAGAGCCGCAATGAGTTTGGCACGCTGGCGTGCCAAACGCATTGTGGCTTTTATTCAACGCCATGTCTCCCTACCCGTCACTCGGCCCGGCGCGACCATCACTCGCGCCACCTCCCACGCCCGTATTCACGCGTAAAGGCTGCGAAACATTTCGTACCCTCTTTACACACGCCAGTCCGCACGATGCACGCGGGGGATCACGGTCGTCGTAAACTGTGATCTCAGGCTGGTCCACGCTGCCACGGAAAGTGGTCTCACCGGCGTGTCCCTTCTGGAGAAGCGTGCGGTCGCCAGGGCAATCCCTTCCACCGCCACTCTCTCCTCTTCCACCCCCACTCACATTCTGACTGACTCCCAAACGGCCTGTTGCCACTTTCTTTACAACACCCAACATCCCTCCACTGCGTCCCTACTCGACTTTTTCCTATCCCCCATCTCACACACTTTCCGTTTGGTCTGGGTGCCTGTGCACGCACCCTTCCCTGATAATGAGTGCGCTGATGGGCTCGCCCGACAACCCTCAAACCGGGTACCTGGGGAAGATTCCGCCATCACCCGACCAGCCAATTTCTCATACTCAACTCACCTAGCTCAGATAGGCCTCGCTCGACAACATTATCCTCCTCCTCGGCCTTCCCTTACTCGCAGAGAGGGCGTCTTATGGCGTCAGCTCAAAACCAACACTTTCCCGACGCCCCTCTTCTGCTCTTTTGTCTCTTACCCGCGGTCCGCCTGAGTGCCCGCACTGCGGCGATCGCCCCATCGTTCTCCGTATAATCTGTCAATGCCATGCCATTTCCTCTGTCTCGCCTCTTCCCAACGGTTCCCCTGCTCCTGTGACGAGCATTTGATCGATGACACGGTTACCGACCAGCAATGGCTGGTGGACCGTGCCGTGTCGGTGGCCGCTACGTATGAGGCCCCGGACTTGGGGCTCCAACGGGGAGTACCGGAACGCATCCCTAGAATGAAGTTGATTCATTCCTTTACACGCCTGAGCTATGTTGTAAGCATGTTTGCTTCATCATGCTATGTCTGCAAGCAGTCTTTGTCTGAGCAGGATCGTCATATGAGGAAACCTCGTGTCTGCAAACTGTCGTTTGTATGATGCCTAAGCAGCGCGACCGGGGCAGCGTTTTTACTAGCTCCAACTCTAGGCACCTTTCTCCGTAGCATCATGCTATGCACCAAAAATCAACTCGCGTTCACTCAGGGTTTCACTGAATGAAGACGAGTCCCTCTCGATCGCTGCCGCAGTACTGGACGGCGGGCGAACGCTCTGCGAGAAGCAAACATTTATGTTTAGTTGTCTCCAAAGTTGAAGTGAACCGTTTGAGGCATGGCGGTTCTTAAGAAATACGGAGCGTCTGCTCTCCAGCAAAAGCATCTGAAAAGGCGAATGACGGGGAATGCGGAGCTGAAGTTCGTCTGCGTCTTGCGCAGGGGTCGCGGTGACGTCAGAACAACGCCGAGCTCTGATTGGCTGATTGAAAAACAATAGTGGGTAGACCTCAATGTCAGATGCCTTAAGGTCTACCCATAGAGTAATCTACACAAGGTAAAGAGCGGACACTTCCATAGGCCCCAGCGGCCCATTTAGCTGGCAGGGAGCGCACCCAGCGGCCGTCGTAGTCCCCAACTGAATGAATGGAGTCACAATAAAAAAACTTACCGGATGGATAGATATCTAGTTTGGCGTAGTGGATTGAGTGGTAGCCTGCGCCATCTGGTTTGCCGCGAGTTATGCTTTTCCTACTATTCCCGCATGCCAAATTTGAGCTACAATTACTTCACGCGTATGTATGATTCCTAATGCGGACAACTAATGGACAATAATATATACAGTAAACACTGACTTTACAAGCCAGGAAACCCATGTAGGTTTGTGCTGTCCAGAAGAACACCACCAGGGAGTAATCAACAGAGTTTATTTTCGCAACAAAAATATGATGGGCAGTTTGTGACTCGTATATAATTACAAAAACTACAAAACACAAGCACCGTGTATCAAGGATTCGCAAACAGTACATCCTACAAAAAAACGACAATCATATTATGGCATGCATGAAAATCTTATCAAACAACTGGAATTACAACGTTACAACTGCAATTGAACTGAAAGCCTGTTTTGTGTTCTCAAGCAAGTTCCATGGAAGGCGCACACACACACATAACATATGCAGCCGTATGCAGCATCAGCAACAAATACAAAAAAACACTGGCCATGCAGTATCAAAGCTCGTTGATCCAATGCAATTTGTACGCAAATAAAAAGTTCAGCAGAAGAATTCTGAAACGCACGATGAACACAATGAGAAGAAACAGACAAGTAAATGCCTAAACGAGATTGCCACTAGTATAGACCTACTTAGTCTGTGACATAGTCATTTAATAACACTAACACTGCTTGCACTGCACAATTAAACATACCTTGCTCCTGCTGATTTAGGTAACAATAATGACCAAAATAACAAGAACTGAAAGCCAACCGACGGACTAATACAAGTTTTACGTTCATGTCACGTTTAACATGTCACATTTAACATGTAAGGTTTAACATGACCACTACCATAAAAAGCACACATGAAATGGCTGACAGAAGACTGCTAAAGCAGACTGGTGCCCGGTGCCCCGGTGTACCTGCGACCCACTCACCACAAATGATTCCACCAAGGCTTGGCAGGCAATCTGCACTGCCTAATTAAGCACATCTTACAGGGTGTCTACCAAACGACTTCTTCCAAAGTCCACGATTTTTCCAGGTTTTCCTTGAATATTTCGATAAAATTTTCTGGCTGTTCCTTCCTTCGAAGGATGACATTTTGGGCAATGTTATTCAGCAGAGCCGTGGCGACACCTGATCGCCGGGCTTGGTTCCGCACCACCGTGCCACTTTTACCTGTCACTTTCCCTGATTTAGCCAACCTTTTGACAGTTTTCCTGATAATTCCCTGACTTTTCCAGGTGATCCAAAATTCCCTGAGAATTTCAGGCTTGCCAGGTTGGTAGACACCCCTGATCTCAATCTCCTTCACGCTTCACATATGTGTAAAGCAGAAACACTGTCCAAAAGAAAAGGAAGTTGCATCCAAGATGAGTGACCTAAGAGAGTATTAACAAAGATAAAAATGGGAACTTACACATTCCACATCACCATAATAGGAAAATACAGACATGACTATCTAAAAAATCTGTCATTACAATAGACCAGTAGAGTGCAACCTACTTGCTGCAAATAATCCCAACAAATGCCATCTCTCGTATATGGATAGTTAAATAAATCTTTACCTCTCTCAGTATCTGAATATGTCAATGGGCGAACTGAAGGCATAGCGGTTTTCATTAGCTTTGTTCGCCCAGGGTTCATTAAGTCACGCGCTCTGAAGTGACTGCTGCAGACGAAATACTTCGCATGTAGCTCACTGGACGATTTTTGCAGAAGGTCGTCTCTTTTGGCATACTTCAGCCACGCCTTTGACCTGCAAGATGTAGTGAAGTTCATTTTCTTAATTTTGTTTCTTTGTTCAAAATAAAATATTTGACCACAATGGTTTGCATATTGTGGTTTCACATAGAGGTGATAATCAAACTAATAGTGCTTCAGAAGGTTGTAGTTATTTATTGACTGCACACATACACTATTTTACAGACTGGTTAAAAGGTGTGGAATGCTGTAAAAAAGTGTAACTTTTTTTTAAGGAGTTCGGTAGTTTTATATTAGTGTGGACGATGGGCATCAGCTAGTTTTAGTGCCTTGCTCATTTTATAGAAACATTAAAAATCTTGCAGTCTCAATAAAAACAAGAACACCGAGTTGTGGTTCCCTTGCATGTCATGTTAATTCACCACGTAGCAACGAATTTGTAATTCAGTCTGCCTTGTAGAGCTGGGAATCAAGTCCACCACAATCCGGTTATCATGGAATAGAATGTTTTAAAACTAAATTTAGTACTAACAGAAGTAAAGCACATTTAAGATTTGAAATGAGTTTTGATTAAACATTCAGCTTTCTCTCCGGTTTTCATTAGAACTATGCATCCAGTACGTTGTTAATACAAAGGACAACCTGTGGTCTCGTGGAACTCGGAAGAACTTTGTTCCTGGCTTCTTGCGCGTTCTCCCATTGTTTCCGCAACAGGCTACGCAACAGTAGCTGCCGTAGCCAAACATCCTGGCGGCATCAGCTGGGAAACGAAAATAGCACAAGTCAATTTGAGATTACGCGAATTTAGTGCCTTCATTTCATAGCAATTTGGAAACCAAAACTGTTGAAGCGACAATGAAGAGTGGTGATAAAGAAAAGCCTTCACGGTATTGTCACCCCCCCCCCATTTCTTTGTATTTTCCTCGTGAGCGCGCTTTGCTTAGGATGGCCTCGCCCTAAGCAAAGCGCGCATGAAGGCTACCTGTACCCTGCTTCATACCTGGCGCCAGGTACAACGCTGTCAAAGCTGCTGGCGCGAAAGCCACGCGCTCGAGTTACCAGCATTGACAGCGATGCACATGAGGTATGAAACTGAGTATGCCTTGAGTGCCTTGACTGGCGCTCTCGCTGCACGAGCACACGCGCGCACGTGCAACTGCCGAGGCTTCATCCAGAGCAATTAGCTCGCGCTTTAGCCCGTGCGTCCAGCTATAGCCAAAAGCAAGCAAAATACGGTGTGAGTAAAACGACTCACCTTTCTAACAACGGAAGAATGACGAGAAGCCCGCACAAGTCATTCAGGCGCAGCCCTACCGACCTTTCGCGCGACGTGACCGGAAAGCTACCGTCCGCCGAACCGACGGCCCCAAAGCCATCCACTGAGCCGCAGTCAAAGCCGCAGCTGTTTAAATTGTTTTTAAAAGTATTTGGAGCTGCTATTAATTTTAAAATGTTAGGTTATAGAGTAGAGTTATTTATCAAGGGTGAAAATATGATAAATGTCTAAATTAAATGTGTGACTGCAGCGCCACTGAACGGTCGTCGTAGTCCCTAGCTCCTGGGCCGCGAATCGGCTCGAGTGGCCACTCTTTTCGTTTACTGTGTTACTCTATGGTCTACCTACTATTTTTTTTTCAATCAGCCAATTAGAGCTCGGCGTCATTCTGACGTCACCGCCCCTTCTGAGCAAGAAGCAGACGACTTGCTCGCCGTATAGACCAACACGCTGCCCTGACGTCACGCAGCTGCGGTGGCGCTGCCGATGGCACTGCGGATGCGCAGACGCTTCTCTTCACGTGAATTCGGTTTCTGCGCATGCGCAGTGCCCACACCTGGTGTGGGCAAACGCCGGCTTGTTTGTAAACAGCGTGTCGGTCTATAGCTTTAGAGCCCTAAAATCGATAGGCGCGGCGGCACCGAGACCGGTGAAACGTCACTCCAACAGCGCAGACTGTTTTCCTGATGTTTACATCAGCTTAAACATTCGCCTCCGTACACTTCAGCGATTGGCTCCCCTGGTGAGTAAACGCTTCAGATTTCTTAGTTTCTGCTCGATCCTCTGTTTTCCTCAAAAGATGAAAGACAGTGGAAGTTGCGAGCCACTGAAGCCAGCTCAGCGAACGTGCAACGTGGAACTCCCATTGGGAGTTTCAGATTGCACGCGTCGCGTGACGCGTTCACCGCCGCGTCTAAAGCGTCTGACACACGCACAATGAAACGGCGGATCCCGTTCAGTGAAGCGCAGATACTGAATCGTGCGACGTTATGGGACTTTGACAAATTTCAAATCCCTCCCCCGGGTCATAAACGCCGATCTACAAAAAAAAACAAAAACAACTCGGGATTGCGTTTTTTAGGTACATATTTCTAGCTAAACTGCGTGATGTGAAGAATCCTGAAGACTACCCGTCCTTTGAAAAAAAAAATGCTAATGCCTTTATCTCGAAGAGCTGGCAAGAAGAAAAAGCAAAATCTCAAGTTATGTACTAAATGGCCGCAACTGCTCGTTGTTCGAATTCCTCTGGCTCTTCGGTTGAGCCTGATACCCTATGCTTCAAGAAACTAGGAAAAGCAGAAGGCGAGAGTGCCCGGAAAGATCAGAACGCCGAGCTCTGATTGGAGTGAATAGTGGGAAGACCTAAAGCTAGCAGCCTTTGTCTTCACTGGACTGGCCGAACGCGTTAGAACGCGGGCCGCCGGCATCCGGAATTTGGCTTCCGCGTTCAATCGCTTTCGACGAGTGCAGTGGAGACAACGGCAGCTATACACCTTTTTCGTTTAGCCTCGCACCCAGCCACGTTGTCCCCATATCCGGTATGCGTTCTGAACAAAGAGCAAGAGATTACAACCCCGAACAAGTAAAAAAGTATAGAAGGGTCATAACAAGAACGACTGACGGTTGCAATTAAAATGTTAACACGTTCTACGGTCGAGGCGAGAAGAAAGCCGATGTTTTCACGCATACCGGAAGTTCCAGAATTGAAGATGGCGGCGCCCACGTAGAAAAGGTGTATAGTCTTTTGTTTATCCACTAATCATTAAAATCAGAATTCTTGTATCCTCCTCTCCCTCAGTTTCTCGGCACGTGACGCGTTGACCTATTATTCGATTTTAAGTTAATGAACTCCTTGTTCTTTTCAGCAGGAGTCTAAATAAAAGGCTAGAGGTTTTACAGCGCGGCTCGTAGGCGCCCGTTTCCGGGTTGAGCGGCGTCGGCGTCGACGTCGGCGTAACCGTGCGTTGCATTATGAAACGTTTCCCATATTGACGTCACACGTGACGTTACGTGTTACGTCACGAGGGTAAAATTTCCCCGCTAAGTTCGGCGGGAAAATATTTCGCTAAATTTGGCGGGAAATGTTTCCGCTAAATTTAGCGGGAAATTCTTCTGCTAAATTTAGCGAAATAATTTCCCCGCTAAACTTAACAAAAAAAAAATTTCCCGCGAAATGTAGCGAAAAGTTTTTCCGTCAATTTTAGCGGAAATATTTTACCCTCGGACGTCATACGTGACGTCACGCTAAACTTGGCAGGAACATTTTGCGGAAATATTTCTGCCAAATTTAGCGGGGAAATTGACGTAACACGACCTCAACACCAATTCAGTTTTCCCGCTAAATTTAAGCGGGCAAATTTTCTCTTAATTTAGCGGGAAATTGGGCGAAAATCTCCCGCTAAATGGGAGGGGAGCAGGAGAGGAGCAGGGGAAGGTACGGAGGAGGGGAATACCCTCCCCTTCATACCCTCTCCTTCTTCTCCTCAAGAGCTGCGCACTCATTCGGCATTAGAGAAAATTGTAAACATCTATCATTTTTTGTTCCGTTCACAGAAGAAAAAACGCTTCCCGCTAGAGCCTTTGAGCCTAAACGTTTTAAAAAGATTAAAATAGGGTTATCGCTCGACGCCAGATGTTAGGCTGCTGCATCATAACGCCGGAAAAACAAAAAACACGCGCTCGTTATTCCGCATGTTTTAAAACGTTGGGAACGTGTTACGGCTAGACGCCAGATGTTAGGCAGCTGCATCATAGCGCCGAAAAACAATAACACGCGCTCCATATTCGGCACATATACCCCCGGCACGCCACACGTACCACGCACAACACCATGAATCGCGGACAACGCCAAAATCACGTTCCCCTAGGTTGCTCCTTCTCATTATAGGCCGGGCATTTTCGAGGCAGTCACTTCCCCGGGGACCATCTGAGCAATTACTGAAATTCCAGGTATGGTACGCTCTTGTCTTTTCCATATTTTGAATCGAATATAGAAGGTGTCTTAACCCGTCCATCGTCAAACCGGATTTACTCAGAATGCTTCGCATGGCCTGCAAGCGACGCAATCGAGGTCACAGCTTGTAATGCGTCGTACATATTGTCTACACGCACATTCGAGACATTACGTGTGTGAAGCAAAGATGATTCCGCCGTGCTTGAAATGTGCCCTCGGGTAATTCTTTCATCATGTCTGCAATGAAGCACCGTGTCTTTTGTATAATGTTTGGGCAGTGCGACCGCGAGCCTTCATTGTTACCACTAAAGAGCGCGTACGGGGCCCTGAACGATCGATATGGAATCTGTCTTGTTCTGATCGTCCTCTCTTCGCGTTCTGTGAACTCACCAAAGCGCCAAATCAAGATATGCGCATCCTCTCTCCGTGGCTGCATGTAAGTACGTATAAACCTTCGCATCGCGTATCGCCCGGGAGAAAAATGCTGAGTCACTGAGCTGTGGGCGCATGCGCAGGGTCTGATATACGACACACCAGAGCAAAAGCGCATGCGCAGAAGGCGCTCCACAGCCCAGCAGACAAAGATGGCGGCGCGCAGAAGGCGACTTTTGCAAAGGTCTATAGTACTTTTTCACGATCCGTGCTGTGAACCTGTATCAGACGATCGGATCGCGTAGCATCGAGTTTCTAAATAAGACTATCTTCGCCTCTTTCGATTTCCGGAATCGCGTCCGTTGCACGCATTTTTTGTTCACGGCCCGTTGATTTGGTTATCCGCCCTATAACAAAAAGCGCAATGTCTTGTTAAAAAAACATTAATATTTTATAATTTACAAGCACAATAAGCGCGTTCTTTTCTTAATTGTTTTTCGCAAAACCCTTGCGTCCCTACGATATTTGTTACTCGCTAATTGGATTTGGAGTGAGCCGCGTGAACGCAATACGACGAGGAAGACAAGACCTATGTCTTTTCCCCCAAACATCGTTACTGGTGGATTCACGCAGTGACGCTACGGTGGCTAAAAGGGAAGGTGTCAGAATCCCGCAGCTGGCTCCGTGTGCGGCGGCGCGCTAGTATATTGTGACGACGATAGGTGGCGCCCTAATTGACCCTGAGAACCAAGTCGACGCTGAATGTGTACGTGACACATAAGCAGGCCATGACTTCGGGACCCGGCTGTACGACAACCGTGTATGCAGTGGCCTGCTGTTTGCAGCACGAGCAGGGCCCTCCGGACGCTGCCTTATACAAGCGGCGGTTCGACGACGCTGTGACCACAAGTGTGTGTAGGGCGTGCAAAGCCCATGACGAAACGGTGGCACACATCGCTCTAGAGTGTGCAAGTCTCCAGCCTATTTGGCCACAGGACAAAGGACCACAACCTCGGACTTGCCTGACACTCGCTGAGGCGTTGGCCTTCCTTATACCAACAATGAAACCTCAGCAATCCGATGAAACAGCTTGTGGAGAACATCCATGCTACAAAGTCGAACGTGACCTCCATCAGTATGCACATGCCTACTGTGAAGGCGACCAAGACAAGACTTGAGGACTGGTGGAAAAAGGTCTACATCGGGGGCCATTCAAGACAGACATGGTCCCAGGCTTCGGCACGAACTCAGTTCGAGCCCGCACGTTTCAAAAGGAAAAGCCGCAACGTCGTTATTATCATCATCAACAGATGCCAATTGCAGACGCGGCGCTGGAAAAGGCTCGTTCGCGTCGCTAGAAGTGCTCGTTTCTAGTGCTGTTCCCGGGAAGATCACCCTATGCGTTCAGACTGCCGCGATGGCAAAACGGCAGACACACTGAAAACAAACCAATTAGTCGTTAGTTGTTCATACAGCGGGAGTTTAGTCTGCCTCATCTGGCGACAGCTGTAGATGAGCAATTTAGCCAGGGAGTATAACCGCTATACTAAGGCCTCTAATGTGCTCCACGTAGCAGTGATATGCGACCGCACGCCGGTACGATGCTCATCCAGATCGAAACGGGCGGGGACGGGGAGAGAACCCAGGATCCCCGGGTTCTGCAGCGCGAGCTTACGCTCCATGTGCTTGAGCTGGTGTGCGCCAGCCCACTCGGCCCCCGATCTCCCGAAAACAAACCCGCTACTTTGCTACCGGAAGCACAAGAGGAAACGTTTCTACAAAAAAAGAAAAAAAGGAGAGGAAAGTTTCCGTTTTCACCGGTCCCGACGACGACGACGACAAAGACGATGAAAGCATCGGCAGGTTTATTCTTATGTTACGTTTGCCACATGTCCAAAATCAACGTAGTTTAACTTTCAAAAGTATTTTTAGCAGCGCATGTCGCACGCGATACTTAGTCGCGGATCAAGAAAGCACCCAAATAGCAGCGGACGTGAGCGGACGACGCATCTCAGTGTCGACAGCAGCGCCACCGCCGCATCCTGACCGGCTGCTCCTCCTCTCGCGCGTCGATGCTGGGGCACCTCCTCTTCTATACTTCGTTTCAGCTTAAAGGTCGACGACAAGTTTGCGCTTTCCACTTTTCCCTCGCTTCCTCCTCTCCCCGTTCTACCCCGTCCATTGTTGCCTGTTTCCTCCTCCCCCATGGCGAGGAGGATCTTCAGCCTTGCAGAGTCTCGAGTCGTGTCGTCGGTCTTTAAGTCCGGACGCTGCCGATGCTACAAGTGCGAGCTCCGGGCTTCAGCGTCCCAGCCAAGCACGCGCTCTCGTGCAGTGCAAGCACTGGTCAGGGACACATGCTCGAGCTTGTAGCATCGGCTGCGTCTGGACTTTAGCTGAAACGAAGTATGCGAATCAAAAGTTTGTCTGCTTCTTGCGAGGGGGTTTTACTGACGCCAGAACGCCAAGCTACGGTTGCCTCTGACGGAAGGATAGTGCGGAGAACTCAAAGCTAGCTGCCTTCAGACTATCCTTCCAATCGGAGCCAATCAGAGGTCGGCGTTCTGAAATCACCGAAACCTCTGCTCAAGAGAGCAGACGACTTTGCGTTCCTCCGCATAGCCACCGTAGTGACGCCTAGTTCGCGTCGGCATTGCTGCCAGCGTGCCTTGCAGCGCCTCACAACGAGCGGGACTTTAGCACGCGGCGACGCTATGGTGTCTGGAACAGTGTCTCCCACTGGCGTGTTTATCGCGTTCGAAAAAGTGATCCCTCGATTTCCGCCTGGTGACGTCATGGAGGTGTCATGCTGTCGCCGGTCGCGATCCTTGCGGTGTCCCTGTAGCGGTGATGGATGTGGCACGCGCCTGTGCATGTCGCTCTGTAGTGTGGCTGTCCAGTTAAGCTTCGGCAGCCAGAAGTTGAGACGCCGCGATGGCGGCAACACCCGCGTTCGCTCGTGCTTTTCGCCAGCATTTCTGCGAACAAGCCGCCAGTGTCGCGACATCTGACAGCATAACCCTCCCGCTTTACGACGACATTTCTTTTTTGTCACATCAGGACCTATTTCTATGTATGGGCGGGATAGGACGCTAAGCACACCGGTGAGAGAAGCGCTCCAGGCGTACCATAGGCCTCCTCCGTTGCCCAGGGGGCGCTGCGAAAAGGGACTTGTTAGGAAGTGTTTTGCGTAGTACAAGCTTGAGCGTCTCGAACTGCCACAGGTGTTAAAGCGTGCGTCCTCTGGGGCTCTAATCTGGACACATGGTGAAACACTCGGCGGGAAATTCAATCGCCGTGATTGGCCGGCGCCAAGGAAATCGGCAGCTAATCACGGCTGCCAATTTCCCCGCCGACTTTTTCGCCAAGTGTTCAGATTCGAGCTCCTGGTGTGGAACGCGAGATCACGAGGAAAATACAAAGAACTAAAATTCGAACGCCGTCGAAGTCACATGTCAATGGAGAGTTTTAGGGAACCGTTTTCGCACTTCCGATAGAATACGATGGGCCCTCCGGTACGGACTGCGCATGTGCTACTGCAGAAGACTCACATATGCGCAGTTTGTACCGGAAGGCTTATCGTACCGTGTGCCAAAAAACTTTTTTCCAAAACTCTCTCATTTGCCAACCCTAAGACGCCAAGAGCGTGAATTAAGAGACGCCGTTTAGCTTGTCCGAAAAAACGAAGGAAAAAAGAAAGGTAAATAAAGCGTCCGGACGCCATATGGTCTGACGTAACCGCCCAGAGATAAGAGACGCGTGCGTTAGAGGTAGTGGCATGCATAGCCTCCTATACACTGACCAAGCTTGGCAGATCGCCATGAGAAGCGGCCGCCGCAATGGGAAAGGGGAGCGACAGACAACGGATGAGAGGAGAACCACTTGACTGGCGCCCCACTGCGGCGATACGCCGAAATACAATTCTCCCGAGCGAACAAGTGTGTTTCGGGTCCTAACCGCTGCCAAAGCTGTGCGCTGACGTCCAGGTCCCCCCCCCCCCCCCCCCAATCTATGGCACTGGGTTCCCCTAGTGTCCCTACATTCTGAAAGGTAGCGCAGTTGCTTCTCTCCCCGAGTTTTCCTCCTCTCCAACGAGGACAATCCTCCTTGCCCTCCTCCCGCGCCACGCCCCCTTCGCCATGCCTGAGCGAGGCCCACAAGGCGCGCCTGTGTGCCGGGTCGTACTTGTGTGCTATCGCAAAAGCAAATTAAGTTTTTTTTTTTTCAAAGTTTTCTTTTTTTTAACGTGAAGAAGCTAGCGTTTGTGCACCTTTATGAAAGTTATACAGCACGGGAAGACGTCTCGATCGGCAAATGTATTTCCGCGAACAGAGTTGGAATCACTCTGGTGTAAAGACAACCTTTCTCCAATTCCGCTAAACCCAGATGAAAAAACAAAACAAAAAAAGCAATGTAATCTTTAGTTTTTTTGGGACATCTGCATGCACTGCAAGAATATATCTAGTTTGCCCGTTTAGTGCAGCAAGAGCTGAGAGCAGGCACACGATAGGATGCACTTCTCCCTGCGTGGAAACAGAGTTTTGTAGGCAAGGACTGCGTTGCTAGCAGGAGCTGGTGCCGTCGCTTTGAGCACACTCTTATGAAAAAGGGTCTCGATAGTCATTCCTAAAGAGAGGAACGCTCTTGTTACCTATGTTCCTTTAGAAAGGGAGAAACTTTCGCCCTGAAAGCAGGGTAGCAACGTTCCTCCGTCGCCTGCATCTCATTATGGCGGCCCCTAATCAAGCAAATCGAGCTGAATAATGCTTAACGAGGACGCTACGTCTATTGCATAAAACAAGGAAAGCAGCAAAAAAAAAAAAAAGAAGAAAGAAGCGTAACACGAGTTTTTTGCGAACTGTATTTATTTCCGAAGACAGCTCTCTACCGTAGGTAAATAAACTTGCGTTTCGAAAGCAGTTACTCAGTCTTCTCGTCATGAGCACTGCGATGTTAAACGGAGACAACCGATACCAAGTTACTTCGCGCACTTTGCGTCTTACCTTTGCTATTTCTCGAGCCACAATTCCTTCGGCAACTGCACATTGCGGAGGAGTGGTAGACCCTTCGCGAAACCAAAAGCCGCTCTCAAAAGAGCAAATTCGAAGACGCGGTTGCACGATAACCAGAAATCATTGCGTCGCATGAGTGAAGGTTAAATCGCTTGCCACAAGATGGCAGGGTCAAGCACAGTAATTGCTAGTAGCTAAGATAGGTGGCGCTAGGTATCGCCTAATTTATGTTCTACAAAGATATTTTTATTTGCTCACGCCACCATTGAGCTTCGGGTCCTTCGTGCACCTTCGTTATAAACACATGTAGGTACATTTCGTATACTACAAGCATCAGCTGAACATATACATTGAGCGCATGCATATACAGGGCACATACAGAAATCATTACAACAGCACACTAACCCGATTTTTACTTCTGTGCTCGGTGTTTCTGCCATTTTTGCTCGTCGTATTGAAGGTACGGATTTTCTTGGTGACCCTAAGACATACATGATATTCCCAGCATGTTGATTTTTTCTTCAGTAATATTATAGCTCTGAGAGTATTTTGAACGGCCCATGGGATGAATTTCTTAGCAAATTGTAAACGCTGATGTCGTAATTTTTTTAAAAACAAATTAAATAAGCCACTCCACTGTGGTTACAAGCCATGTGTTTGGTTCCCAGCACGGCACGTCGTACCCAGTTTTTCTATTGTCGTATTGGTCTTTCTATTTGTGCTGTTCTCGTGGGCTCCAATTGTCGCCTTGAATTCATCTCTGTAGAGCGGATATACACTCAGCTGGAAGCGATGTTTCACGGGCAGAGAAATCACTTTTCGATTAACTTCAATGCAGTCATAGCCGAGACTTGCGGCTAGGTGTACGGAGCTACGCCGTGGCGAGCTCGAAAACTACGCGCTCATCTTAGCGCGCTACTTGGAGGACAGTTTCTCATGGAACTGTAGTACATTTAAACAGCAAAATAAAAGATAATTTCTTTTTGTCGCTTTGACCTACCATCCTCCCTTAACGCTAAAATTCCATACTGTAGATATACGTATTTTCCGTCATATTTTCATACTGTTCACTCCTTTCCCTAGAACGCAATCGCTCTCGAGGTAAGGGCAACAGGACATCGCAGACGACAGTTGCCTTGGCCACTGTACGATATGAGCTACGGTTCAGACCAGCGTTACAACATGACTATCCACCGGTCAATCGATTGCACCGTAATCCCTCAAGCGGTCTTAAACTCTTTAATGTAAAGCGGAATGTCAACCTGCGACACTCGCCCCCACCGATCACGGTTCAACCGTCGGCATCAATGCCCGACACCTTGTTGTTACACCAGTGATACGCGAACGCACGGTCATATCGGTGATAATTGCAGTCTTCTGTTTACAACGCACAACACTGCCATCGCGATGTTGCTGCTATGTTGCTGACACGCATAAATACGGAGACCGCGTTGATCGCCGGTTGGCACTCGGCATCAGAAAACAAAACCGAACTCTTCACAGAAGGCACCCAGGCACCCGGCCGCAAAACCTGCCTGCCTTGGACGCAGTTTTCGCGATTTTCATAACGTCCTCAACGTCGACACATTGTTCCGCGCGGTTTCGCGTGGTTTCCGCAATCCGGAGGTGGCCATCTTACCCAGTGTACGCAGCGCTGCTGGCACTGCTCCGGAACTTCGCTGTTTCTAGCGGACTTGTTTGCTTGTTTGAAAAAAATAAAAAAATTAGTGTTAAAAACGTTAATGTAACCAATATTTTCTGCACGTTTGGACTGCGAGGTGGCATTACAGGCGGCTTCGCTGCCGCTGAAGCTCAATCAGCTCAACAACAATTAATAAATAACGCGCGCGATGTGCTCGAAAAACGAAACCGGAAGAAGATAAGGCGGGAGGGCGGTACCTTTCTCCTGTCTGCCTCTAGAAGAGAGAAAACATCTCGTTCCTCCCTTCTTCTCGTGTCCGCTCGGTGGCGCGTTAGTAAAAGGGAGGAAAACGCGCCGCTGCTATCTCTTTCCTTCATTTTTTTCTTAGAGTGCATGGATTGGGCACGCGCCCGCAAGGATCGCAATCCATAGCGTACGGTCTGCTTAAACTTTTTTGTATCTTGAACAAAGTGCATTTGCAGAAAATAATCTCTGCAGAAAGGGAACAAGAGGGACAAAGGAGAAACACAAATCTTCAAAACCAGGCGGATTTTTTCGGTCGCGCACCAGTCACCTAGCTGTGTTTCGAGATTTGTGTTTGTCCTTTGTTCCTCTTGTTCCCCTTCTCCAGAGATTATTCTCGTAATTCTTGTCCAGCTCGCTTGCACCTTTGCAATTAATTACATTATAATTAGGGTTCCGTGTTTTCGGAGTTTAGTTTTCGTCAAATTCGGAGGGTGTTTTCAGTCATTTTTTGCCAAAGATTCGGAGCTTATCGGAGTTTATATTTATTTGATTCCCAATTCTCCGAAATTCGGAGATTAATTTCGCAGTGTTTCCTATTAAAAATAATAAATAATCCCCGGATGGAAATGTATGCCAGATAAAAAATAAAACGCGCTTGTATCAATTAAGATTTCTTCAGTTGAATTTGGCGTTGGTTTCATTGGCAATACTAATTTGTCCCACGACAAAAGTCGCCCACAAGTGTGGCTTCGATAAACGTCGATACCTTAAAATCAATAAACTGCTGGAGGTAGTCGCAAGGAAGCTCGTAGTGATTCCATCAATCTATCCCGCGGCCGCGCGAGGTGGAGTGGTTAAGGATGTACTAGAGAAGTTCCCACTGCCCCCTTCGCTATTTTATACAATCTCGATGGTCCATAGCTTTCATTGTTGCAAAAATATACACTCTCATTTCTCTAAATCCCAAATCCCATTGTCCAAACTGGAAACCAAATGAGTGGCTTTTGTTGTGACAGGAATGACACGATGACCTGCTTCCCTGAACCAACCTTGACGAGACCAGCCATGAGACCCCCTTTTGACAACGGTCCGAGGCTTTAAAGATAATCACGGTGTCATTTTCCCAGGACCATTGATGCTGCGCTGCTCAAACTGTTGGGAAGGGGGAGGGGGTGGCATGGGCACATAACCATTCGAAGCTTATCGGAGACATCCGAATTGACAAAACAATTACCAGAGGGTGTTGTTCGGAGTTTTTCGGATTTATCCGAAAACACGAAGCCCTAATTATAATGCATTTACAGACTCTGCTTCACTCGAGCTAGGCAGATAAAATACACCACAACTCGTGCAAAACCAGGACTTTTCGGTAAGTTTTAGCATTACCGATCGTTTTGCCAAGCCAGCAGCTTGGTTTACTTCGTACACATATTATAAACGTAGAATACTGCCTGAAACTGTGCACATGCGCGGGGAGGAATATGTGACGCCTGATATTTACGCACCTCGTGCTTATAACTACCCATCAAATACACTCACTTGTATCTTCTCAGTTAAAATAGAAAAATAAGAAATAGCGCGTGATCGGTTGCCTCGTTAGCGCGTTTCTCCATTATCCCAATTATTAGCGAGACGCTTTTTGATCCTTACTTTGTTTCAAAATATTGTTTTTACGTGCAAGGTACGCAGTTCACTTGCAAAGCGTATAAGCTTGGCCGCACGCCCGCTGGCGTACTTTACTGCGTGAGTTACAAATGAGGACAGAGAGATCTTTTAGCAAATCCTTCAAAAGACAAGATAAATTTTCTTTTTTTTTTCTCAATAAGTGATGTTTTAATATTTACAGAAGACAAATCACATACAAAGCCGAAAACAAGAAAATATGTATTGCTACAAGGCGAAATATTGCACATTCTGTCAACATCTAGACTAGTTGCCTTTTGAAGAAACACTCCTTTTCAACTCCAAAGACACCCGTAAAAAAAGAGCCTACTGCACATTTCTCACCATATACAACCTCCTACCCCAAAAAATCTCCAGCACAGCAAAACAACCCTTTTTGTCCAAAAGGTCGACACATCATTCTGTTTTGCTGTAACTGAGGGTCCGAAACAACATTTTTTTCGAACAGACAAATTTATACAAAAACAGCGGTGCATGACGTGTTAAGCTAAACATTTTGATGAATTATAGTAAAACCAGGTCACGCGACTAGCAAGATTTGTAGGATTTTTTTAATGTATGTCCTTGACAGCAATCCAAGCTAAGTCCACTATGCTCGAAAGCCTATGCTCCAAGCTTTAATAAAATAAACACAACACAAAAGCTCCTAATAGATCGAAGTGTCTCACTATGAAAGGTTTTCTTTCTCCTATTTTGTTTTTGTTTTTTGGGGGGTTCCTTTTTGGAAGTGGTCAGTGTGAAAAATGGAAGGAGCTAGCTGCATATGGCTTGCGTTTCTTGAGGCCAGTCTTTGCTAAGGTCATTCGCTCAAACTGATCGTTCGTGAAGTGATCCTTAAAAATGAATCCAGCATCTCATATTTTAGTTGCCATTTCTGTAGCACCGATCGGGGAAATATGTTGGATAACAAAAGCGCGAGCTGCTCTTTCGTTCGTGACTCTCTTTTCACTGACGCGATATGATCACGGTAACATTACAACCCTCTTTATTCTAGTGGCATCCCATTCTATCAGGGATCGTTCTCAACTTGGCCGACTCAATCCAAGCGAGCTAAGAGCGATTGAGCCAGTTTCCATTATCAAATACGCGTGAACAGGTGTGCCAAAGTTCTTCGTTCCGGTAATTTAGTTCCACGTCTGTCTCGTTTCATGATCATACTAGGCGATCTTGACCTGCGAGACCGAAAGAGACAGGTAATACGATCCAGGGTTTTGCAATGGCTTACCTCGCAAAGTCTCCCTCGGAGGCAGTCGAAAAATTTCCGACCGATCCGGTGGAGCCATTGTTTTCGTCGCTGAAGATTTTCTTTTCCCGTCGTGACGGCAAAAAGCTTATTCCCTTTCGCAATGCTGTTTGTGCAATCCACAGCGCAGCATGATGGCATCGCGTTGCCGCCGACGTCGTGGTAACAAAACGAAAAAAAAAATCTACGGCCGGGCCGTAAGCAACGGAGCGTTGCTTTTTAAGCAGACCACCGAAGTGCGCGGGATCATTGGAAGGCAACGGCGCAACGGTCACGTGTCAGGCCCGATCCAATTGAAGGGCATGTGCAAGGAGAAAATTTTCTTCCCCAATTCAGACAATGGTTTGCGCTATATTTCAGTATATGTATAGGGGCCTTAGGTTACCTGAGAAATGGCTCTTTGATGCTCTGTGCTACCAGATCCTCGCTCCCCAAACCTGCGACCGGGCATTCTATGGCTCCGTCGTCAAACTGCCAGGCTTTGTGAGTATAAAGGAGGCTCTGTGTGTATGAATCGGGCACTTTCGATTGTCTTGCGACGTTAACTCTATATCTGATTTTGAACGTCCATAGGTGCTTTTCCGTTCTTTAACATTCCACAAGGAAAACAAAAAGCTTAGTTAACGCGTTATTAGTAGTGCGAGGCCCAATCATGTGAGCTTCTACTTTACAAAACGAGGGCGACCGTTCGTTCAAAGCTTCAGTGCAGGAGTCCTATACGGAGTCAAGTTCGTCTGCTTCTTTGCAGTGGTTGTGGTTACATCAGAACGCCGAGCTTTGATTGGCTTTGATTGGAGGATACTGGGTATAGACCTCAAAGCAAGCTGTGTTGAGGTCTACCCACTATTCTCCCATCAGAGCCAATCAGAGCTCTGCATTCTGACGTCACCACAACCACTGCAAAAGAAGCAGACGAACTTGCGCTCCGCATAGCGCCGCCAAGGCGGACGCGCCTGCCACTTTAAAGCAACTCTTGTTGAGTTTTGTGCGTGTTTGTTGCTAGGGGCGGGTCGGGAATTTACCAACTATGACGTCATACGCACGCCCAGTTCTCTAGGTGGTATTGGTCGATGTCGCGGCGCGCATTCTCCATAAAAGAACATGACCACACTACGATTTTGTTTTCTTCCCAGTACCCTTAATAGTCAAAAAAAGGTTGGCTTATAGGCTTCTTGCACCTGACGTCACTTCCGGTTAGACTCGAAATCGAAACCAACATTAGCTCCGTTTGATTTCCTTACACCTCCTGCACCGGTGCAGAAAAGTGTAGGGCGGTGCACTACCGGTCGTATCTAAATACACATACCGGAAGTAGACTGCCCTACACTTCTCTGCCTTGGTGCAGGAGATGAACGTAAATCGAACGCAGCTACCGTCGCCTGATATCAGTGCCTTGGCGCCGCTTGGCGCCATGATGGAGGTTTTCGGCGTCTTTTAGTGGCCGCGGTAGTGCTGTATATAGAGTTATAGAGCCGTCCTTGTATAACCACATTTCCGAATATTTTTTTTGCCTTACTCAATCGTAAAGAGGTTCCTCACCTGGCACGAAGTACAGTCCACAAGACCTTAGTTAGGGCACGATGCTGTTCGGTCGAGATCATAGAGTTAATATAACAATCTAGAGCGAAATTTGGTCCCAAGCATTTGGCCACTTCGGAACGGGGGGGGGGGGGGGTCATAGAAGCAGACATCGGCGGTCCCAGTTGGCGGTCCTGATGAAGCCACTATCTCTGACGACGCCTTAATATGCACAAGGAAGCAGCAAAGCATCACCTGTAAGGACTGTACTACATTGCTATTTTCTCTCTTACTTCGCAGAACACCGGGATCGCGCGCTGACACAATCAAAGTAAAGTTGACAAGCGCTGGAGCAACTTCAGCTTGTCGCGGCAAAACGAACACGCCTAACTCTTCGTCTGCTTTCTTTCACTGATCCTTCGTCGCTTTCTTTCTCGTTCTTTCTTTCCGGACTGGAGATGTTAGCGCCCAGGATTTGCCACGTTCTGCTTCCGGATGAACCGGCGGTTACGTTGAATCATGGTCTCGTGCAAGAACCCTATATGATCAGAGGATGGAAACGTCGCCGAAGGAAATATAATATAAAAGCGACCATTGTAAAGACCCGTCAACCGTATACAGAGACTCGTATGCTAAGAGGTTGTTTTGCACGGCCATTTCCACGGGGAAAAACAAAATAGAGCATGAAAAAGAAGCGAAAACATAGCTTTTCTTTCGTATTTCGTATATCTCTTTTTCTTCATTTTTCGCTCGATGCGTGAACGTTTGTGCGTTACGAGATTTGTCTCGAGAGTCGCTTCCCGGATGACGAAAAGGCTGGAAGGCGGAAAAGCGGCGGTGGCGCTAAATCAACATTTCCGTCATTTTTTTTTTTGCAGCAGCAATGCGTGTTTGTTAGTTTTGTTTCTGACTTTGATACGTTTCAGATGCGTAGCGAGTAACTCAGTCGAAGGCGGAATTTTACAAAGTACATTCGAGAACGATCTCGAAAGCCTCTGCTTACTAAGCCTTCTTTTATTTTGTCGTTCCGTTCGATTGCCCTGGGGCCATTTTTATCGAGGACAGACAGGCTGCTTGTAACTTGGAGTAAAAGCCAGAATGCATAAAATTCCATTATGAGCCGATGTTTCTTTCAGCTGCCGACGACTGGGGCTGGAAAAATCAGCCGCGGGCGTAACAAACTTGAGCGAGCACTAAAACGCAGCGTCCCTGTATAAACATCTTCTGCGCATTAGCGATTTATATCAGAATCTCTTTTTTTAAACTACCTACTTTGACGGTTTCGACTTTAGGCCGCCAGGCGCTGTGAATATCTGGTGCGTGGCTGGCGAACCTGTCGCTACAGCTTTCTTTTGTAGCCGCTAGGTGCCGTCGATTTCGATGGAGTCTATGCTACGTCGTCAAGGCTAGCGTAGCTTCCGCAGTGCTTCAACGGTCCCCTTCGTACGAGCTAGCGTTCGCGAATCAGACGCTGTATACAAAGCCACGTGTTCTCGCAGTAGAACAGGGCTGCAGCACCGTAGAAGCCTCCTCCTTACTAACAAAGCCTAGCAATTCGACAACGGAGCCACAGAGTGCCCGGTCGCAGATTTGGAGCGCGAGGATCTGGTAGCACAGCGCATTTCTCGGGGAACCTGGTATTCAGTGCAAAGATTTTGCAGCGTCGAGGACCCGAAACATGATTTTCGAACCCGACGAGAAAATAAGCGGCAGCGCGAGGAACGCTAGGAGCACGAGCGAACATTCCATCACTCGGGAGAAGTGTGTTTCGGCGTCTCGCCGTAGCGGGGCGCCCGTTACATGGCTCTCCTCAGAGCCGTATAGGTAGATAGAAAGTTTGGCCATTCGCTGGGAAGTATAGGAGACAAATGAGGAGGCGCCATTGGCCGAAAGCGGGCTGAGCGTGTTCCAGGGCGTCTTCACAAATTCGAATGTGGCCAACCAGAAGCCGGAAATAATACCATGGCGGTGGTCGCGAGAAACAAACTATATCAGTGCGTCGGAGTAACTCCTCGGTGACTGAAAATATGGTGCGCGTGACGTTTCAATCACGGTGATTCAAAATCATGGTGGAAAGGTGTGACTAGCGGAACGATCGACATAATCCGCACTCCAAACACCGACGGCCGGGAATGTGCCGTCCGAGCGGTCACACTCTGTCCGAGCAAAAGAGAGCTGAGCGGCGCGTTTGTTTTTACATCTTTCTGCATGATCATGATCGAAACATCACGTGCACCCTATTTTCAACCACAAAGGGTTACTACACTTCACTCTTACGCGCTTATTAAAACTATATACGAACATACACCTTTGATTAAAACAGTTTCTCGCTACCACCGCTAGAGGATTCTTTTAGGCTTCTGGTTGGTCAAGAGAGCATGCCCAGCCCACTTTCTGCGTCTGGTGCACGCCCTGGCTCTGCCCGCGCCTCCCATTGACCAAACACTCTGTATACACGGCTCTGGCTCTCATCTCATCTGTTATCTGCCGCTCGACCTTTTCACTTTCGGCGGCCGCGACTCGTGGCGATCTGCCAGGCTTTGTCAGTATAGCCCTTAGCGAAAACTAAGACGTTTGAAATATACCACATTCTAATTTGAGTGTATTTGAAGTACAGCTCATAATTGTAAGTACGCAAAAAATAGACCGAAAATACACACCTCTTTTTTTTACTTAGTTCTAAAATATATTTCTGAAAATAGTTTTAAAATGTCTTTATTTAAACTACATTTGAAGTTCTCTTCATGCGTTCTGAAATATGTAAATACTAAATTAGTAGGCACAAAATACCTGTCAGTATAGATTTCTTAAAATCTTAGTTTATTTCATGCAAAATATACTCCGACCCCCAAAAAAAGGCAGCGATCAAAAATACGCTCAGAATGCTATTAAAATACCTGGAAATCGTGAATACTGTTGTGTTATGCCCTAAGTACTCTTTGACTACAATAATTCGGTAGTTTGACTTAAACTACCAAAGTATTGAAAAGCTCGCCTATCAGAAATTCACTTCAAGCAAATGTGGATCGAGTACATTGAACTGCCTAAATACAACATTTGATTAGTTTGTCAATTGAGTTGTGCAGCATCGCACTGATGAATCAGAGAAGTTTATGTTATTGTTTCCATTTTTCTATCAAGAACACACCTGATGAGTTGTGGCACACCAATCACAAACGGTGTTCGGGAACTACAACCACAACACTTGCTGATGCTGGAAAGCTTCAGCAAGAGCTGTGAGCAGATATGTTTGGCGTGGAATTGTGTTAGCGCAATGTTAGTTCACTGAATGTGTATAGTACTCGCCATTGTATGTGATGTGAGTAGTGACTTTAATATAGTGACGTTAATGACCACATTGAATTGTCAACTAGTAAAGAAAAGCAAAATTACTATTTTAAAGTAAAGAAACTAGCTTGACTCGTTTCATCCTGAGTGGTGCTATGCAGAGAAGCAATAACATTTCTTCTAGAAGCCGTTTTTGTGGATATTGTTTTAGCGACTGCGCCAAATTATTATTAGTTGTACCAACTCTTTTTAGTAAGATATATCGTCCACGAACTTCAAAACACTGTTTCCCATTTGACAGACTCTCTAGGAGATGATAGATTACTTAGAACCTTAATAAGTGCAGAGCTGGTCACCGGCCAAATGATTACCTTGAATATGTAGGCTATATAAGGCTCTAGAGCAGTCAACGGAACTGTGACTCAGGTGTGCAGTGCGTCATGGTGTTTGTGTTTGTGTTCGTTTCTGATGTGTAGTTGTGGGACGTATTTAGTAGAGCATTCAAATACCACAGAAATACATTTACTAACAAAATAAAAAAAAAATTGCGTGGCCGCTTTTTAGGACACAAATGACATCTTAAGGGGGAAGAAATTATATTTTTGGTATATCTAAAATCTTTTCTGATTAATATTTATGATCTATTTTGAATACATTACGTGCGTATTTCGAATGCGGACAAAATAATACAGAATGAATACAAAATGAATATTCATATTCAAGATATTTGAAATTCGTTTCAAGTACGGCCTTTTTTTGCTAAGGGAGAGGAGGCTATAGGCAAGAGATAGCAGGCAGAGTTGGCGCGTCTCACGGCTTTGACCGTTTTGTTTTGACCCTGGGCTCGTAGCATCTCATTTTCAAAGACTATATGTCGGATGATCACCACGCAGAGTCGGGTTTCAATATCTATTTTTTTGTTAACTTCGACGCTCTGAAGCCTGAAACCAGAAAGTTATGAAGCGGATGGGACTTACAAATCGACGGCAGCTACGCCATTTTTTTCCTCATCCGCACGCACCTATTTGCATTGTCCTATAGATCCTTCTAAAAATTATGCCCTCTTGCGGTTAATATAATAAATGTTGCAAATATCGTGCAAATTGAAGAAAAAAACCAACAAGCTGGCAAGTCTATAAGTATACCACTTCCAAGAGACTGTATACCATTGATAGGCCTGTCATTTTTATGGTGCATTTTGCGCTCGCCACTTTCCAGTATTTCCAGATTAACCGTAAGAGGGCTCAATTTTTGAAGAAGTCTATTCTAATGTTGCGTCACTTGCAAAACACCAGGAACGGATGGTGTAACGTATATGACACTAGCCCATCTTAATACAAAATCCCTAGTGAGACATTTAGAGCTTCTGAATAGATCATGGGAGACAGGAAATGTTCCAAAAGCGTGGAAGACAGCTGAAATTGTTACCTTTCTTAAAACCAGGAAAACCACCAACTGCTTATAGTTCTTTCCGTCCAATTGCATTGACAAGTTGTATTAGAAAAACGTTAGAAAACATTATACAAGGAAGACTAAATTGGTACCTTGAAGCAAGCGATATACTTCCAGAGGCAATGGGTGAATTTCGTTCAGGAAGATCTACTAGTGATAGTGTACTTAATCTAGTTAGTTCTATAGATGAGAACCACGCAGAAAACAAAATCACTGTTGTGGTCTTTCTTGACATCAAACAAGCTTTTGACAATATTGAACACGATGCCATTCTTACCTCCTTAAAAAAGATTGTATTTTAGGAAAGGTGTTCGCTGGATACAAAACTACCTTAGTGATAGATCAATTTTTATGAAAACAAATATTAACTGCACAAGTAAATACACAGTATCAAGAGGCGTTCCGCAAGGCGGGTTACTTAGCCCGATCCGTTTCAACCTTGCATTAATATCGGTAGCAGATGTCATTCCTGCAAATGTCATGGCCACATTTTATGCTGACACAATCTGCCGTTGGTCCAGTAATGTTCAGCGAAATGTACCACCACGTAAGTTTGAGAAAGCTTCCCCTAGTAAAAAGAGGCTGTAGTTCAAACATAGTTGAAATATATTGAATACGCGTATCAATTTTGTATTCATTCTGTATTATATTGTCCACATTCGAAATACGCCCGTAAGGTATTCAAATTATATCATGAATATTAATCAGAAAAGATTTTAGATATACCAAAAACACAATTCCTTCCCCTCAAGATGCCATTTGTGTATTAAAACCCGGCTACACAATTTTTTTAATTTTGGATCTTGTTAGTAAACGGTGTCCTGGTGGTATTTGAAGGTACTGCTACATACATCCCACAACCACACATTAGACACGAACACAAACACAATCACCATGATGCACTCAACACCTGAACTACAGTCCCGTTGACTGCTCCAGAGCCTTAAATAGCCTACATATTGAAGGTAATCATTTAGCCGTTGACCACCTCTGCGCTTATTAAAGTTTCAAGTATTCAACTTCTCCTCGGGAGTCCGTCAAAGGGGAGCAGTGTTTTGAACTTCGTGGACGATATCTCTTACTAAAAAACATTGGTACAACTTATAATAATTCGGCGCAGTCGCTAAAGCAATATCCACAAAACCGGCTCCTAGAAGAAATGTTATCGCTTCTCTGCATAGCACCACTCAGGACAAAGCGAGTCAAGGCAGCTTCTTCACTTTAAAATAGTTATTCTGCTTTTCTTTACTAGTTGACTATTTAATATGGTCATTAACGTCACTATATTAAAGTCACTACTCACATCACATACAATGGCGAGTATACACATTCAGCGAACAAACATTGCGCTAACACAATTCCACGCCAAACATATCTCGCTCACAGCTCTTGCTGAAGCTCTGCAGCATCGCAAAGCGCTATGGTTGTAGTTCCCGAACCCCGTTTGTGATCGTTTACAAGACACTCATCAAGTGTGTTCTTGATAGAAAAAAAAAAATATACTACACAATTGGGCTGATTTATCAGTGCGATGCTGCACAACTCAATTGACAAACTAATCAAATGGTGTATTTAGGCACTTCAGTTGTTACTCCACATCTGCTTGAGGTAAACTTTTGATAGGCGAGTTTCTCAAGACTGAGGTATTTCTAGTAAATTTACTTTTGTATGCATGTAATTGCAGTCAAGATATACCTAAAGTATAACAGAACAGTATTTACGATATCCAGGTATTTTAAGAGTAGTCTGCACATATGTTTGATCCTTGCATTCTTATTAGGGCTGGAGTATATTTTGCATGGAATAAAGTAATATTTTGAGAAATCTATATGACAGGTATTTTGTGCCTACTAATTTAGTATTTACATATTTCAGAACGCATGAACAGTACTTCACATGTAGTTTAACTAAAGGTATTTTGAAAAGATTTTTCGAAATGTATTTTAGTACTTAGTAAAAGATAGAAGTGTATATTTTCAGGTATATATTTTGTGTACTTGCAATTATAAACTGTACTTGAAATACACTCAAATTAGAGTGTGGTATATTTCAAACGTCTTAGTAATCGCTAAAAGGGTTTCGCCTCTGATTAATCAACAATTATCGAAACTGGGACTCACTTTGTCGTCAGAAAAGACAACGGCAATGACATTTACAAGAAAACCAATGCGACAGTACCCCTATTTTATGAGCTGGACATCTTCTGCCGTGTATAAAATCTTACAAATATCTTGGAGTTATGGTTGATGCGAAATCCACATGGGCGACCGAGGCAAACCAAATAAGAGAACAAAGATTGACGCAGTCATCGGAGTACTGCGGTGCCTAGCTGGCGCTCGGGGATGCTCGAGCTCCTGAAATGCTTGCCCTAGAACGCTCTCTATGCAGACGCGAATTCTCAGATATAGTGCACCGATGCTTCATGGTGCTAGGAAACTACCATCAAATACCTGCAAACAGCGCAGACGAATGCACTTAAAGTCTGCTTCGGTCTTTCTAGGGGCACGTCTACTTGTGATACGCTGGCTGAAACGAGAACATTATCTGTCAACACTATAAAAATGCAAGAATTTTCACGAGTACACCTGCGCTAGATTACTCAGCATGAGAGACACTACATGCGAAACATTGTCAGAAAAAGGCCACATTCCACATTTGGGCGAGAAATACAAAAGTGGCATAAAGAAATTTCTTTGGTGACAAAGCACAGCGGAGAAACTCCGCCACCGTATTGGATTATGCCTCTATCAGAATGAATACATAGGTACCTGGAATGGGGGCAAGCAAGGACACAGCGATACCCGTTTGATTTCAACAAACTATGCTTCACGTATCTAATCGTATACAAAGACCATGTACTAGTATATACTGATGGATCCACTACCGAAACCTCATCTTCCTCTGCTTTCGTAATTCTCCAGAACAATGTACTTGAGACCGCACGACTATCCAACCGAAGAGAATCTACAAGAGCAAAACTACATGGTATTCTGTTGGCGATTAGTTATATTTCAAAACCAACAAATATACAAAAATGGGTCATCCTAACCGACTTTATTGCGGCTCTTAAAAGCCTAATGATATTTGGGAAATCATGCAGCAATAATACTCTCCAATTACAGGTGGGACAAGTATACGCTAAAGCCCCTGACATAGGACATTACATAATACCGCAGTGGATTCCAGGTCACAGCAGCATCAGCGGAAATGAACAAGCTGACAGGGCTGCTAAAACCGCACACAAACTCAGAAAGCGTCAAAAAGTTCCATTCACCAAATACGACATAAAATGCTTCATAAAGAAAGTAATTAACACTATGACTATGCCGACGTATATCATGTTGAAAAACAGCGACTGGGACGAGACAAGGAGACGAAGAGAACACAAGACACAGTGTCTTGTGTTCTCTTCGTCTCCTTGTGTCCTCGTCCCAGTCGCGCTGTTTTTCAACATGAACTCACACCAACTCGCCCAGTTATCTATCCTTATCAATGACGTAATATCCATCAGTTCATCAAAATAGCAATTACATTCAGTGGATCCAGAATTGACAACGCAACTACCAGATGCCCTACCTAGAAAACTCGAAACTTTGTACCACAGGCTACGACTCGGGGTGGCTTACACTGGCAGCTATAATCTTCTTCTTGGCTGAAGTGACACTCCAATGTGCACCACATGCAACCGCAAAGAGGATGTAGAGCATATATTGTCCGCATGCGCTAAGTACCGAACTCAACGCGAATTCATGAAAAGAATACTCCACCAGCTGGACCCCAGACCGTTCAATGGAAAAAAAATCCTTGTCCCATGGAAGAACAAGTGGCATCAACGCATCGTCTTAAAAGCTCTACAAAAGTATGTCGAAGACACCGGACTGATCGATCAACTTTCAGTGTGTGCGTGTGTGTCTTGTTTATGTGCGCGTGACTTACTCTTCTTCTAATCGTCTTTATTCCCCTCTACCCTTCCCCACGGAGTAGGCAGCCAAAGAAAGCACTGACCCCGGCTTACCTCTCCATGCTTCAATAAATATCTATCTATATCTATCCACATTCAAGTGCACTACACGCATGCTTTGGCCGGTAGAAGAGTGATAATCACTAGCGTGAGGTATGTATACGCTCACGGAAAGAAAGCCAATAACACTAAAACTTTTCAGAAAGAAAAAGAAATAAAGCGTTAACATATCCCAGGTGTCACGATCACACAGAAGCGACTAATATAGAAGGCACTCCATGATTAGCAGCTGGGATGATACACGAGTGAGTGACTCGGGTGACATGGGTTCGAGAGCCGCGAAGAATAGTGAAGCTATTTTGAGGTGTAACCTTTGAAATATTCGCAATAAAAACGGTCAAATGTCACAGACACGTTTTCTCCCGCTCCGACCGCGCACTTTCATAACGCCATTCCTGAATCCTCGTGCGTAGGAGGTAAGCGAAGCGCGCTTCGATAAATTCGTAAAACGCTAATTATAATTTATGTTTTTAAGTTGCGGTAATTGTTTGCTTTTTTCGCGCTTTTTTTTTTCTACAGTTGAAACTGAGGTGCGTCATGCGAGAGCCTCTCACAATTTTCAGTGCGCATATTCCGGTAAGCATTCCTTTCCTCCTTCAACTAGAAGCTCCGGCCGCATTATTTCGGGTGTTAGCACGCAGTGGCGTACCAACTTGTTTTTGAGTAATGGGGCAAACCCAGCCCCCCCCCCCCATCAAGGACGGGACCCTTGGTACCCCTTGGGCGCCGCCGGCCAGTGTTTGCCTTGCCCAGTGGCGGTCTGTTTCCAGGGGGGGGGGGAGGGCGAAACACGCGCTTGCCCCCCCACTCAACGGGGGGGCGGGCCCCCCCTTGGTACGCCCATGTTAGCGCGCTACGCGGGCACAAACTAAGAGATAGAGAGGGGGAGAGAGAGAAGGAGACAAGAGGGGACGTCACAACGCCGTCCTCTGATTGGATGGATTAGTGGGTAGATGAAAGCTAGCAGCCTTTGTGTCCACTGCACTCGTCAAACGCGTTATAAAACACGAAATCCGTTTTTTTTTTTCAGGCGGAATATTTGGTTTAAATTATCATAGCGCTAGAAAATAGTGATTCTTTGCCTGTAGATATATGTTTCTCGACATTGCCGCTTGACTGATCATCCGATCGCTTATAAAAATGCGGAAGAAAAAATGACAGCAAATGTATAAGGTGAAGCTTAATTATCAACTTTTTACCCGTGTCATCCCTGCCATACTATAAAGCAAAAACAGTTCGTTTTTTTTATTTAGGCAAAACGTTTTTTATTCCGCATTTTGGCAATAGGGCGTTACTTTCCTGGTTTTTATTTCTTTGCGTCATGGCATTCTTAAAGAAGGATGTTACGCAACTGACAAGGTTGAAGATATAGAACAATGCTGCTTGTTGGGCTCAGTGTTCCGATTCGCCCTGAGGCGCACTTTTGTTTTGTCGAATTTGGATTTATATAATCTTTTGCTTGATGATTCTTTGATTCAAATACAAAACGAATGCACATGGAAAACACCAAATGATAGACAAAAGGTAATTACAAAATATTTTTGGCATTTCTTTTGGGGAAAAGTCGTGATTTAAATCCCTCATAGTAAAACTGACGCGATTTAAATCACGATTTACATCATGATCTAAATCGCGATTTCAATCGTATCAATTTTTATTTTCTATCCTTCCGCAGACACTGTCTGAGGCATGTTTTGTTTCCATGTATGACGGTCCTAGTCACATTGGTCATGCAGAAACTGTCTGCAAACAGGTTCGAAGCAAACGTGCGTATGAAGCAAACATGCTTGGAGAATGCTTGGGGCATGCCAGCAGATCATGATGCCATACCTGAAACGAACGCCTTGTCTTTTGTTTGATGCATGCGCAGCGGGATCCCGGCTTTAGAGTCGAAGTCGTCGACGTTTCGATAAAAAGAAAGCTCGTTCGGTGCCTAGATTTGTGGGTCCTTACCTAATCTTCATGGCTTACAAAAATTTCTTTAAAGGTTCTATTTTAATTTTACTACAGTCGTGCTGTGTTCAACCTTCCCTTGGTGTTGATATTGGGTTGGTAAGCCAACAACGATACAGTGGCGCCGAGAAATAATTTGTGTAACCTACTGCAAATGCTCTCCAAATTAAACCTCCACGATCGTAACCTACGACACGCAAATTCGGTTCTGCATGACGTAGAATGCCCAAGACTGTGGTAAAAGCTGGGAAACTTTGTCGAAGAAAAAGACAGGGGGAAAAGAAGAGACGTTCTTTTCCCATCTTTTCTTCGACCAAGTTTCCCGAGCTTTACCACAGTCTCGGGCATTCTACATCATGATCAACTTCCACCAGCTCGCCTGCGCACTCACTGTTTTTTCATTCAAATTCGGCTGTTTTTTTCCACCGCGCAAAGGCGGTCGCAGAAATTGTTACGAAAATATTCATTGGTGAATTCTTCGGGAATGCGTTAGCTTGACCATTGGAAGCGCCACCCGCGTCCTCCTTTGGAAAACACTAAACCTAACCCCTTCACTTTTTTCTTTTGGCTTTTTGTTTTGCTTCCTCTATTTCTTGCTGTTTCTTTTGGCCTCGTTTTGGGGTCAGTGTTAGCGATTCCCAAAGGGGGATTTGTGTGGCGTTTCCCAGGTCAGGGGTCATGCTGACGGTTTCCCAAAAAAGCCACCAATGGACCTTCCTGTAATATTTTTACCCTTTTTTTGTACTCTGCCTGTTAGAGTGTGTCGAAGCCGTTGGATACTGTCATCCATATCACTCGTGGAAAGAACCACATCCATGTCACTCGTGTAGTCAATCGCATCTATGACAATCGTGGAGTGAACTGCATCCATCGTTTTAACTACACCCACACACAGCCCACGCACCGCTACTACGCAAACTCAGAGCGAACAACAACCGGCGACGGCAGAGCGGCAACTGACCACGCCCGCGTGCCACCGCGCCGCTGCAAAGCACCTCCTAGATAACAAATTCGTCGTGCTGAATGAGATGGTGGCATCAGAGAAGCCAGCGCTGGGCACCGATTGGACACGACGATTGCGGTAATGTTCGGCTCAAACTTGACTCGAAGCAGCACTGACGCAGCACTCGTTTCCAGTTTGTGTCCAACGTTGGCCTTCCCTGGTTAAGCCATCTTATACGCCACTACGGCTTTGTTATCTAGGATAGTGTTGTGCGGCGCCTTCTTCTCCCTGGCTGCGCGCCAGCTGTGCGCGTGACTGACGAAAACAAAACTGCTCGTTTCGACGAAAACCCGGCGGTGTCTGTCAGTTTGTCAGCGCCGGGAGAGAAGAGAAGTTAACGCGTGCTCACGTCAGTGCTTCGAACCAATGGGAGCGTCGCACGCGACAACCGACAAACGAAGACACCACCGTGTTTTCGTCCAAACGAGCGTTCTAATGCTAATACATTAAAAACGACCAGCGATTGCCTCCTGGCTCAGCCCGCAGCAAGAACAAGCGGTCGTGTGACCTGGCATCGATTATATGTTGTTAATATTCATCATAGCTACCCGCTGTGGTTTGCGGCGCACGTGTTGAATTCTAACGATTGTTAGAGTTGTCCCCTCGCCGGAGCGATCAGGCAGGGGTCACTACCCGAATGTTAGCCTAGGCATTGATTGTCAAGAGCCCTAGTCGATCGTGTAGAAATTCAAAATTGGGACCGCGCTAATTGGTTGGCCTACGAGATTTTTCATGAGCCCAATTCTAGTAACTCATGCGGTGATTTTTCGGCAAATTTCTTTTCTCAATTTGTTCGGTCGGAGCTGGCAGACTCCGCGTCCCCGTCACTTAGTGGGCAGCACGGACGCGTATTTCTCGTTTAAGCACTGGGTTCAGATACTTCCTTCCATGGCACTTCAAGGTCCCTCAAGTTTTTGCTTTAGCGTTCTCACGCTCGAGTGGGCTGCACAGCTTTCTGAAGCTTACCGACACATCATGGGCCTAACTTTTTTTTAGACACGTGTTCGAAAATGGAAGTCACTTTGTACCCGGCTCCACCGCCATTCCTCCCGTGCCCACGTGCAGCGTTGGCCAACATGGAGCATACTGCTCTTTAATTACCTAGAGGCAATCAAAGCGGAAGAGTTCACACAGAAAAGGAAACGCGCTTTGTTGCTAGCTTCGCTTGGCCAGGCGAGGGCCTGCGTGTGGTATCTTTTTTCAATTTGCTAAGTACCGCTAAGACCGTGGCCGCTAACGTGTTTCCCAAACTGTTGGCATTCCTTGATCGGCATTCTGGTGTCCCTGCCAATGTCGTTGTAAAGAAGATCCGTCCAAACGCATCTCACGCCGTTTCGCACGTTGAAAGGGTGCTCGCCTCGTGAGTTGAAGATGGCGTTCGACCCGGAGCTCAGTCATTTCCAATCATCAAGAAGCTGAGAAACAGCAATGCGTCCCGGTCCTCCGCGTTGTTGTTTCTTTTGTGGCTGTCCGGTACATCCTCGAATGTCGTGTCCCGCTTCGTTGGCAACATGTTTTTATTTTTTGGAAACAGAGGATAGTTTGTTATTGTTTGCCGGTGTCGACAGGCTTCTACTTCAGTCCTCGTTCTACGCCGTCAAGTCGGCCGTCGTAAACTATCTTCGTAAGTTTGTCACACCATTAAGGTCTTGCTGTCAAGACGGTAGACGTGCCGTTTCTGAAGTCATCGACCCCACCACCATAGCCTTTACCCTGCTTCGCGAGCGACTTGTTAATCCTGTGGTAAGCGCGGACACGTTGCTCTGTCTACGAAAGCCGCCCTGCCTTCGTTTACTGCTCTTCCCGGTGGCGACGGTCCGACAGCAGGGAGCGTGGCATCCGTCCTATCCCTGGCGCACCCGGCCCCCAGAAGAAAAGTTGTCTTAGGCATCCAGCCTCTGATGTGTATTTGTGCATAGCAACGGAAGCTCCTGTGCCTGACAATGCGGTTCTTCCTGATATTTCTGGTCATCGTCCAGCGGCACATCCCGTTTCTGAGCCTGATTGTGTCAAATCTGCTGTTCATCTTCCTAGGCATGCGACCCCCGTTCTTTTCACACTTCTACAAAATGCAATCAATGGTTCTTCAGTCTGCGCGCCCTACAGGTCTCGACCCCTGCAATTGTTCCGGATGACGGCTTTGGACCCGAAGGTCTCAGTACTCCACGTCTGGTGACTGCCTCTACCCCGGAGGCAGTCCCTCCTGTGCTGGTATTCCTACCTACGCACCCGGCGATAAATATGCCAACCGGCCAATGCTTTGACATGCCTCCTTTAACATCGGCCTCTCAAGTCCATGAGCGTTCAAGACACCACACAAGCATCCCAGAACGTAAAAAAAAATTATTGTAAATTTTTATGCTTACACTTCATCAATACCCCATCAGATAAATGGCAATTAAAATTCATTGCTATTTTGTTTTGTTGCGCGTGTGAATTACAGTTTAGCGTGTGAAGTGCAGTTTATCGAACAATCCAGTCCGTGTTTTTGCTTCCATTTTGCGAATTTTGTTTTGGTGCGCAAAGCAATTTTATTTTTGGAACATTTTTTTTTGCTAACTCTGAGCCGTTGTGCAGTCCGCTACCAAAGAACCTGCTTTCCGCTTTGATATCCTGTGAAAATGTTTTTTCCTTAACCAAGGAGAATATTGCACGATATCAAATTTTGTTTTCTAAGGGGGCAAGTGTGCTATAGTATAGAGCAATTTCTTTTTTTTTAAGAAACGAAGAGAATTTATTATTTTATAATAGATGGCGTGGCGTGCCTCGAAGTCTGCGTGCCACACACACGGGCTCGCGCTTGCACCCGTGTATGGCGAGCGCTTTCGCGCGATCATAAATGAGTCATATGCTCAAACCTCCGATGGACTCAGACGTCTTTCGTTCTTGGCTAGTCGGCTGTGTCGCAGACAACGTCCATCTCCGGTCCCACGTGAGTAAGCACTCATCAATTTTTTCCGTGTCCTCTTAGGCCCATCCTTTTTTTTTTTCAGCAGCGGGGCCGCTCGACACATCTGCCTTTTGCTTTCTTCTATTTTGTAAAGATTCCGACTGCTTCAAAACTGTTTTCTAGGGGCTTTCGTTGTTGCACAAACTAGGTTTCTTGAGATCCATAATACACAGTGGTCTAGGCTCCAGGGACTGGGTTCATTGTACTGTATTCTGGTACATAATGCCTCGTTTTGAAGGGCCTGGTGCACAGGACCATAAATGGAGATTTGTCGTTCACAAGGCTCTTATTCAATATCACCTTCAACCACGCGGTGGTTAGCGATTCGTTGCTGAACAGCTGGTGGACAAACAAGGCGGAAGGAATCCCCTATGTAGATTTTCAATTCGGGCACACAACACTAGACCAGTGGGCCGCGCAAAACAGAACTCGTTGTGCAACGGGGTTCCCAGGGTGGAACAACGAGAATAGTTGGGTTGCAGCAGCCTTAGGCAGAATTATGCGCAAGAGAAGTGCGCGAATTCAGTACGTCCGGCCGTGGCTCTATCAGAGACGATCACTCGGTTATGGTGGGCTAGGAGGTGGAGGTGTGACGATCGCGCTTGCGAAAGTGACTGATGTGATTCAGCATGCGGAGCTGCGGTGGGTTATAGCGGGGCGGAGAGGCATGCATCGATAAGTAAAGTCCCTCGATAAAATTCACGCTTTCAAGTACCGCCAGCCATTGTTATGGAAACGTTCAAGAGACGTGCCACGAGCGTGTGCTCCGCCGCCATTAGCTTCCAAGGGCCGCTCATTTCAGTGTTGCGCCTTCATTTGTTTCCAAGGGCCGCTCGAGACACGGGCCTTGTGCACTGGCGCATATGACGCTACTTGGAAGACAAGCGCAGACACATCGAGGGGAATTTAGCGATGCGTGGATAGCAACTCCAATTTTCTCTGCAGAGAATAGAAAATTAAAAAAAGTACACCGAGGGCTTCAGAAGCCAATCATAGCTTCACTACTGCCTGTCTTCATTGCATCGAGCTCAATTTGCCGTGCCCAATTTCGTTATGGCTAACAAGGATATATTCCTTGTGCGGCACTTCCCGATTGTGATCTACGGTAAATACATTTTATCCTTCTTTAGTGTTAACAGTACGAAAGTGCCATTGTGGCGCTGCTGCGAGCATGTCGATGCTAATGCTGCCTGCTGAACATCCCTGCTGTTTTTTCTCGCTGGACGAATCGAGAGATGTCACACCTCTCCTTCTAGACCACCATAACTCGGTCACCGACGGCGCTATCCGCAGCGAGAAGTTTGGGTACAGCCACCTGGTGGTATTTTTTCACAATCCAGAGTGAGGATACTTTGAACTTCCTCTGGTGGTGCAAGCGCGTGCAATGCCAAGCTTCTATGCACCATGAAAATTAAAACAGCCGCGTGGGTAGCAAGTGTACCCCCCAAAGTGAGGAAAACAGATGGGCCCCTAACAAGCTTCTCACCGCGAATCGCGCGCAATCCAGACTTAGCGGCAGTGTTTAATTCACGACCGGCCTGTGGTTTAATTACCCATCTTAGGATACCGCACATACGGTAGCTTCTTTAGCGCGTGGGGAGGCAAAGAGTGGCACAATAACCATCAAAGCGGCGCCAGCTTTGCCTTTTCGTACTCGAGACTGGGGTGACACACCAAGAAATATCCACCGTATAATAAAAAGAAAAAATGTGACAGGAGGACAAAGGAGCTTGTGACTTTGTTCTCCTGTCACCTTTCCTTTCTCTTCCCCGTTGGATGTTTCTAGGTTTCTCGCCCTAGTCTCGGGTAATTCATCAAAATTAAATCCTATAGCGCAAAACAGACGGGACAGAATAGAGAAGACACACAATAGCTGAAAATATACACCTGCGGTCTCACTGTAATCAGAGAGATATTACTGTTTTTGTTCAGGTAACTATGCTGCATTGACAAACATCGTATCCATTAAATGCCCGCACTTTTGTTTCTCGCCACAGCGCACATGGTGTGTCGCTCACGAGAAAATATTTACTTTCAAGGTAAACGAAAAAAAAAATGCGACCCGAAAAGTTTTTAAAGAAACCCAATATTTGTTCTCCGTTTGCCCATGAACGATTTCCGAGAAGAGTTCTGCATATGCGCGAGCAGCCCTCCCAGCAGCCGGGCTTAGCGTGTGCTTCCGAAACAAACGGTGGCAGGCGAAACTGCAGATCCAAGGCAAATAAATATCTGTGTGCACGTATATATTACCATGTTTATCGTGTTTACCGTATTACCATCGTATTACCCTGTTTACGCGGCAGTGAGCCTCGAGTAGGTTGGTTGAAGAGCAGGGGAAGTAAAGAAGACGGGTTGTTGATTTACTTGATCCCTAAAGGGGGATGCATCTGTGATTTTTGTTTGTGTAGCCTTTTTCTTCTTTTCATAGATGGTGCCACTTGTTTCCGGAACAAACTACTTGTTTACAGCTATGTATGCAGCTCGGCTGCTCGGGTTGGCTCGGGCCACGGGCATATTCGCCGCCGATCTTGGAAAGCGGAATTATATTCCCAGGCGCCAGGACACGAGCTATTCGCAACTCCAACGCCCTATAGGTGGCGGGGCGGTAGTTCCAAGATGGCGGAAGAGACGGGGATAGATTCCCCAGGGTTTCCCGTGCGCCTGCTCGCTGACGCTGGTCAGTGCGCTAAAAATGATTTATTTATCTGCAAACGCAGAGCGGTTAGGGCAGAATCATATTACAGGTGACGGAGATGTTGATGCGCGTTAGCAAAATGAGCATGCTGATTTTTAAAAGTTGCAGAAACCTCGACTTGCGAAGCTTTGTGCTGAGCGAGCGCGTTTTACGAACCGGCCACGTCACTGTTTGTGGCAGAATATTTTTGAGGGTGATGAAGATATCGTGTTTGCGCTTTGCCCGGCCATTAGTGCTCTAAAAAGTGAGCCGCGCACGGTGACCGTCAAGCTCCGGAAGAGCAGCGTTCACAGTATTGGTGTCTTCGTGTCACAGGCTCACAACGCGCTGCTCACCGTCTCGGTTTTAGTGTATTGAAAAATGTGATCAAACTGCTCTATGTTTATTGATAGGAAGTTTGTTAGCGCAGGCTACCGTGCGGTGCAGCATTACAACCGGAGACCCGCGCTGCGCCTTTGAAGCACAATTTTCAGCGCGTGCCAGGAGCGTTGCCGTGCTCACGCGGTAGCCGACGGTAGCCTGCGGTAACGCTATGCTAAAGCTGTCTATTACCATAATTAGCGTGTTTAGGGGTTTTAATTATTGCTATATCGAAAATTCACTTTAATATACCGTACTTTTTTTCTGCCATGTTATTTGCAACGTTGCGGCCCCTCTCGCCAAAACTGCCCATTCTAAGCTCTCGTCACGAACGGCTGGCTGGCTCAGGAGGTGCTTAAAATGCTTCGGGCATTTCTTTATTTACTTTGTAATTACCTGAAAGCAAGTACGCGTATTCTATCTTTTAGAAGTGCTTGGAATAAATAGTCATGTTCCTACGGCCTTAAAACGCAAAACCCATTCCCGACGTGTATTGCTTGACATATCGTTGATCGACCAGTTTTCTCCTACTTAGGACAAAAAATATACTTTTTTTAGATCGTACGCTAGAGCTCCTACATTATTAGTGGAAGCGTTTGCCGTCACAGTGAGCACAGACTGAGCGGGCAACCATGCACAAGACCAGAAATCCGCATGCGATATACGAAAAGCTCCTAGTGAAATTGGAGCATCCCGGTCCTTCGTGCAACGCTGTTGCGAGGCGGAGCACAAGAATTCCTATTTTAACGTGCTCGCTTTTTTCGTTAAAACGGCTTCACGCATCAGGGCCGACAGCCCCTGCCGCCTTTTCAACGCCGCCGCCGCCGCCGCCGCCGCCGCCGCTGCCGTCCCCGTTCCTCTAGTTCTCCGCTCGTCCGCGGGAGGGCGAGCGGCGGGCTGGAGTTGCGAATAGACGCTTTACATACGCACCGGATTACAGCTGCCATTGCTGACCTTACCGATCCACTGAAACGGGCGTGGTCGTCTCCACAAAGGCCAATGCTGGAGAGAACACAATAGAATCCCAAATGGCAATAACCTGGCATTGTATTGTAATGATAAAGTGAAGTAAACCGAAAGCATCCCGAAGACACTTAAGACTGCTTTCGTGTAGGAATGCATTACAGTCCCGCGGGTCCGGCGGTGACATCACGCTCTCCCCCCCCCCCCCCCCCCCACCTTTTTGCGCAGGCACGCGCCCCCGTTGGATTCTGGGCTTCCGTGACGAAGCATCCGCGTTGCTGTGCTTTTCTTCGTTTTATTTTCGAGTCGCGTCCACTTTGACCTTGACCCGGCCCGTGCTTGATGAAGGTATTTTTATGGCCATCTTTTGGGCACAACGCCGACCTTTCCCGTGATGGGACGTAAAAGGATTTCACCTTACTAAAGAAAACTAAAACAGAAGGTCGGTTATGACCGCGCCGATGCAGAGCTGCCGCAAAGCGCTGTACTTCGTTTCACGATAATTTGGTGAACTGTAGAGGCTCCGGCCCCGCGACCCAAAAAGAGAGTCGGAGCAAGGCACGTGGTAACCCTCCATGGTCGAGGTGCACTGAGTCCTCCTCTACCTCCGCGGCGACGGCGCCGTCCGCGACAAAAAGGAGTTCGGGGCTTCTTAATCTTTCAAGGGCAATTGAACTCTTTTGTTTCTATCTCTATCGAGAATATATAAAATGTAAAATTAAATATTCACGAATTTATGAGTTTCAAAAATGTTTAAGCCAAAAAAGTCGTATTTTTTGCCCACAGTGTGCGAGAAACGAAAGCGATGGCTGTAGCGCGGCCGCGGAATGCGGATAGAATCGTGCCGTCACATACCTGAGGACGGAGGGGCTACGTGGTTAATTCTCATAGCCGTCGGGAATGTCACAGACGAACACCACGAGTGTTCAGTGGTCCGTGAAGTAAACAAGGGTAAGCGTGGTGAATGTTTCTTAAAGCATCAAACATTACGCGTAGCAACTGGATACTGCCAAAGTGGATTTCGCATAACGCGAGTAATGTTTGAAAACAAGTCTTGCAAGCAGACGACACAAAGATTCTCCTTTCGTCGCCCCATTCTTGACGGGACACGAGGGCTGCACCCTTCGCACTCTTCGCGCGGCACGGCCGATGGAGAGTCCCGACTCCCGTCTTCTCGCGCCAAGAGGAGAAAAAATATCTGTTTCCATTCTTCGCGCACGCGGCGACGACGACAACCTATGAGGACGAAATCTTTGCAAAGTTCCGCCCTTGAAGCTGTCGCTTTGAAATATGGCGCAGCATCCGTATTCCTCCCGATTTGTTTCTCCTTGTAACGCCTTGTAACGCGTTGACGATTGCAGCCGGGTAATCGACCGCTTCCGCTCAATATATCGCCTTGCCATTAGCACCGGCCACATGAACTGTTCCTTAAAAAAAGAGCTCGCTACTTTAGCGGACGGCATTGCTGTGGCGTTGTACGTTTCGTCCGAAGTACGTTGGTTACGCAGCAGGGGACCCTTGGCTAGTGGACGACAGCCGGTTCCTCCAAGCCTCGTATTTGGCACAGTGGCACGCACGCTCCCGTGACGGGGTGTCACGTTCCTCGCCCGAAGTTCTTATTGGGTCACGGGAGCCATGACCACAACAGTTCGCCAGCTTATTGTAAAACGGAGTGTAGACTATAGTCAGAACGTATAACTGAGGGGGGGGGGGGGGGGAATGGTTGCTGGGCTAATTCGGGCTGGTCATTTCCAGGCATAAAATTTTGCCATATCTTTAGCAAGGACTTTCGCGTAGTCAAAGGCTGGAGAGTGCACGCCGTTGTAAAAGCACTTTCCCTGATGAGCGCCGAAATTTTGCTTCGGCCCAACTTTTGCCCCAAATACAAGATGGGTCGGGCGGCTTGTCTGTGGCCAGGATCATTGTATTCGGTCATATCCGAATCGGCACACGGAACCAAACGGAAGCAATACTGGCGGATATTGGCTTCGAGCAAAAAACGAAGTCATCGAGCCAGAGACCCTTTTGTCTTCAGAGAAAATGTAGCAATAAACAACAACGATAAGGATAATTATGGCTGTTAAGTTAACGAGCAGATAAAAACAAATTCCAAGTCCTGAAATGAGGCCAAAAGTATTGGAACACTTCGTCATGCTTGCGCAAGCTCCAGTTTGCTGTGGGACACACCGTGTTATTACACCGCTGTTAAAAAAGAAATGTATGGATAGAGATGAAGCTCGACACTTGAACACGCATTACAATGTCAAGTGGGTGAGCACAATAAGAAGACCAATGAAACCAGCCAAAGAAAAAATAGTAATATGAACAGCGACGCTGGCAAGCCTTCTTGAGCAGTCTCGCAAAATTCGCAACAGTTCCTCGGAAATGCAGACAAAATATACTAAACATTTGACGCGTGCGCGCGCAACGGAACCCAGATTTATTTCTCTGCCCCCCCCCCTCCCCCCCCCCCCCCCCCCCACCCGAGGGACACTGCATAAATATGCTTTGATCTATGAATTTTGTATTAAATAAATATGTGATCTCGTTAACATTATTTTTTTAATAGTACACGCCCTTCATTTTAGGGACAATCAACATTTGACGAACAAAAAGTGCACTTCGAGATGAAGTAAAAGTGAATGTGTTAAAAATAGTGCCGTTCGCTGGAAGAAGGGAACTGGCGGTCCGCGGGTACCCGCAAATCCTTTTCTTTTTTTCGTTCTTACGTCGAGGTAGCGGGGGTAGCCAGGAAACTTTGTTGGCCACTGTGTCTTTCTCCAAAGCAGCTTTCCGTGGGGCACTTCCGAGGATGTGGCCTCTGTCGAGGTCTAGAATGGGATTGGCTTTCTACGATTTGCTCAGATACCTTGACTCAAAGTGTCTCTCGAAGAAGTCTGTTCTTGATTTTTCCTCAATGCCTCCGGCGCGTTCGGGGCGAATTTCAAGGGCTGTCCAGTGCGAACTTCATTGTATCTTCATAATGGTACCTCCAAAAGAATCAATACTTTCGTGCCACCCTGAAACTCAGGTTTGTGTAGCGAAATTTGCTTACTGAGTGATGAAGAAAACACTGCCGTAGCTGGCGTGACTCAGCGAGTGAGGTGTGACATTCCCGTGCCACTCAACTCGTGGTTTGGCAGCGTTTTCGTTTAGGGAGCCGAGAACGCTTGAGTCACGGCAGTACGTCCCGCCCAGCTAGGTGACATTTTCATGTAGGAAAAGGTGTACATAAAGTTGGAGGTGGGTCAGCGTGAACTTACGGAAGCATACGTAGAAAAGAACGGGACAAGACAAAACAGGTGACTAAGAACTGTACTTTAGTGCAATTTCTTCTTTTGTATGTATAATCGTCTTCAGAGGCTGTTTACATATGCACAAAAGACACTGTTCGTTTTAAGTACCATTTAATACAACACGAAATAATCAAATTTACCCTCACCCCCGCCTCCTGCGAGTTATCTCGGGCGAAACGCACCGCAAACACGATTTCCTTTTTTTTTGTGTGTGTGCGTGGATACGGATCGACAATGTGCTAACACGTTCTTCAGCACTTTCTTCGACGGCCAGCGCCTCCCACAACTCACATGCAAAGGGATTCTGGTTCGTTGCTAGAATGGTGATGTTGCCGAAAGCTGCCGCGCATTTTATGTCTTACAAAGAGGTGGTAAAATGGTCTGCTGCTGTACTCCTCACAGATGCTGCACTCTCCCTAATGCTGACTCGTTGTATGCATCGCATAAATATCCGTGCCCGCGTGTAAGGTTTCAGAACCTCTTTTTCTCGTCTTCCTTCGTCTTGAGGCCCCGCGCGAGCAGTTTTGGGGGAGGCGATGTGGGGTTCTGGCTGGAAATCTTTACGGCATCTGGACGGGAGGGCGCTGGGCGGGGAGCTCCGCCTTTCCGGTGCAGGTGTCCGCATAACTCGGGAAAAGGCCGCGGCTAGGCGGGCGAGGCTCGTGCTCCGCGCTCCGCTCAGCTGCCTGCAGCTGGGAGTAGTCGACCAGTGCCACAACTTGGGGTGCGTATGCTTGGACAGTCGTTTGTCGCGTCCCATTGACGTGTGGATCGCTCTCCTAGAAGCGTCTCGGGCGCTGTGGTTCGTTTGTCGGCACCTGCCCTTCCCGGCCGGTGTTTCGGAGTGCCAGGGGTGATTTTAGAGCTGTGCCTGAGGGGCCAGTCTCGTCTGCGCCTCTTACGCCCGGCGCCGTCTCGCCCCTGGGCTCGGGTCAGCCGGATACAAACGTTGAC
>JAZHYW010054844.1:0-46722 GCA_037355805.1 Ixodes ricinus
GTCTGGCATTGATGCCGACGGTTGAACCGTGGATCGGTCGGGGGCGAGGTGCAGTCAGGCTGGACATTCCGCTTTACATTAAAGTGCTGGCCGACCGTTCCGAGGGTCATTACGGTAACCGACGGACCGGTGGATAGTCATGTTGTAACGCCGGGTCTGAACCGTGGCTCATATCGTACAGTGGCCAAGGCAAACTGTCAGTCTGCTGATGTCCTGTCGCCCTTGACCTCGAGAGCGATTGCGTTCCTAGGGGAAAGCGAGTGAACAGTATGAAAATATGACGGAAAATACGTATATCTACAGTATGGAATTTTAGCGTTAAGGGAGTGATGGTAGGTCAAAGCGACAAAAAGAAATTATCTTTTATTTTGTTAAGTTTGAATGTACTACAGTTCCACGAGAAACTGTCAACTCCAAGTAGCGCGCTAAGATGAGCGCGTAGTTTTCGAGCTCGCCACGGCGTAGCTCCGTACACCTAGCCGCAAGTCCCGGCTATGACTGCATGGCAGTTAATCGAAAAGTGATTTCTCTGCCTGCGAAACATCGCTTCCAGCTGAGTGTATATCCGCTCTACAGAGATGAATTCATAGGCGACAATTGGAGCCCACGAGAACAGCACAAATAGAAAGACCAATACGACAACAGAGAAAACTGGGTAACGACGTGCCGTGCTGGGAACCAAACACGTGGCTTGTAACCACAGTGGAGTGGCTTATTTGTTTTGTTTTTAAAAAAACTACGACATCAGCGTTTACAATTCTGCTAAGAAATTCATCCCATGGGCCGTCTCAAAATACTCTCCAGAGCTATAATATTACTGAAGAAAAAAATCAACATGCTGGGAATATCATGTATGTCTCAGGGTCACCAAGAAAATCCGTACCTTCAATACGACGAGCAAAAATGGGCAGAAACACCGAGCACAGAAGTAAAATCAAGTTAGCGTAAAGCGTCGTAGCGATTTCTGTATGTGCCAGACTGTATATGCATGCGCTCAATGTATATGTTCAGCTGATGCTTGTAGTATACGAAAATGCACCTACATGTGTGTTTATAACGAAGGTGCACGAAGGACCGGAAGCTCAATGGTGGCGTGAGCAAATAAAAATATCTTTGTAGAACATAAATTAGGCGATACCTGGGGCGCCACCCATCTTAGCCACTTCAGCACTACTGTAGCTTGACCCTGCCATCTTGTGGCAAGCGATTTAATCCTTTCACTCATGCGACGCAATGATTCTCTGGCTTATCGTGCAACCGCGTCTTCGAATTTGCTCTCTTGAGAGCGGCTTTTGGTTCCGCGAAGGGTCTGCCTACTCCTCCGCAAGGTCGTGCAGTTGCCGAAGGAATTGCGGCTCGAAGAAATAAAGTCAAAGGTAAGACGCAAAGTGCGCGAAGTAACTTGGTATCGGTTGTGTCCGTTTAACATCGCAGTGCCTCGCGACGAGAAGACTGGAGTAACTGCTTTCGAAACGCAAGTTTATTTACCTACGGTAGAGAGCTGTCTTCTGGAAATAAATACAAGTTCGCAAAAAACTCGTGTTACGCTTCTTTCTTTTTTTTTTCTTTTTTGCTGCTTTCCTTTGTTTTATGCAAATAGACGTAGCGTCCTCGTTAAGCATTATTCAGCTCGGATTTGCTTGATTAGGGGCCGCCATACCGAGATGGCAGGCGACGGAGGAACAAGTTGAACTCTGCTTCTACAGGGCGAAAGTTTCTCCTCTCTAAAGGAACATAGGTAAACAAGAGCGTTCCTCTCTTTTAGGAATGACTGTCGAGACCCTTTTTCATAAGAGTGTGCTCAAAGCGACGGCACCAGCTCCTGCCAGCAACGGCAGTCCTCGCCTACATAAAACTCTGTTTCCACGCAGGAGCAGGGGCAGCACTACCGCAAAAGTGCCTGCTCTCAGCTCTTGCTGCACTAAACGGGCAAACTAGACATATTCTTGGCAGTAGCATGCAGATGTCCCAAAAAACTAAAGATTACATTGCTTTTTGTGTTTGTTTTTTTTCCATCTCGGGTTTAGCGGAATTGGAGAAAGGTTGTCTTTACACCAGAGTGATTCCAACTCGTGTCTGCGGAAATACATTTGCCGATCGAGACGTCTTCCACGTGCTGTATAACTTTCATAAAGGTGCACAAACGCTAGCTTCTTCACGTTAAAAAAAAGAAAACTTTGAAAAAAAAAAAAAAACTTAATTTGCTTCTTGCGATAGCACACAAGTACGACCCGGCACACAGGCGTCGCTCAGGGCCCCGCTCAGGCATGGCGATAGGGGGCGTAGCGCGGGAGGAGGGCAAGGAGGATTGTCCTCGTTGGAGAGGAGGGAAAACTCGGGGAGAGAGTAGCTAAATCCGCGCTTACCTTTCAGAACGTAGGGACACTAGGGGAACCCTGTGCCAGCAGATTGGGGGGGGGGGAGGGGGGGGGACGCTGACGTCAGCGCGCACAGCTGTGGCAGTGGTCAGGGACCGGAAACACACTTGTTCGCTCGGGAGAATTGTATTTCGGCGTATCGCCGCAGTGGGGCGCCAGTCAAGTGGTTCTCCTCTTCATCCGTTGTCTGGTCGCTCCCTTTCCCCATTGCGGCGGCCGCTTCGCTATGGCGATCTGCCAAGCTTGGTCAGTGTATAGGAGGCGTAATGCATGCCACTACCTCTAACGCACGCGTCTCTTTATCTCTGGGCGGTTACGTCAGACCATATGGCGGCCCGGACGCTTTGTTTACCTTTCTTTTTTCCTTCGTTTTTTCTGGACAAGCTAAACGGCGTCTCTCTAATTCACGCTCTTGGCGTCTTAGGGTTGGCAAATGAGAGAGTTTGGAAAAAAGTTTTTTGCACACGGCACGATAAGCCTTCCGGTACAAACCGCGCATATGCGAGTTCCCCGCAGTAGCACATGCGCAGTCCGTACCGGGGGGCCCATCGTATTCTATCGGAAGTGCGAAAACGGTTCCTGCAAACTCTCCATTGACATGTGCTTCTGACGGCGCTCGAATTTTTAGTTCTTTGTATCTTCCTCGTGACCCTGCGCAGTCCCACACCAGGAGCTTCGAATTCGAACACCTTGGCGAAAAAGGTCGGCGGGGAAACTGGCAGCCGTGATTAGCCGCCGATTTCCTTGGCGCCGGCCAATCACGGCGATTGAACTTCTCCGCCGAGTGTTTCACCATGTGTCCAGATTAGAGCCCCAGAGGACGCACGCTTTAACACCTGTGGCAGTTCGAGACGCTCAAGCTTGTACTACGCAAAACACTTCCTAACAAGTCCCTTTTCGCAGCGCCCCCGGGCAACGGAGGAGGCCTATGGTACGCCTGGAGCGCTTCTCACCGGTGTGCTTAGCGTCCTATCCCACCCATCATAGAAATAGGTCCTGATGTGACAAAAAAGAAATGTCGTCGTAAAAGCGGGAGGGTTATGCTGTCAGATGTCGCGACACTGGCGGCTTGTTCGCAGAAATGCTGGCGAAAAGCACGAGTGAACGCGGGTGTTGCCGCCATCGCGGCGTCTCAACTTCTGGCTGCCGAAGCTTAACTGGACAGCCACACTACAGAGCGACATGCACAGGCGCGTGCCACATCCATCACCGCTACAGGGACACCGCAGGGATCGCGACCGGCGACAGCATGACACCTCCATGACGTCACCAGGCGGAAATCGAGGGATCACTTTTTCGAACGCGATAAACACGCCAGTGGGAGACACTGTTCCAGACACCATAGCGTCGCCGCGTGCTAAAGTCCCGCTCGTTGTGAGGCGCTGCAAGGCACGCTGGCAGCAATGCCGACGCGAACTAGGCGTCACTACGGTGGCTATGTGGAGGAACGCAAAGTCGTCTGCTCTCTTGAGCAGAGGTTTCGGTGATTTCAGAACGCCGACCTCTGATTGGCTCCGATTGGAAGGATAGTCTGAAGGCAGCTAGCTTTGAGTTCTCCGCACTATCCTTCCGTCAGAGGCAACCGTAGCTTGGCGTTCTGGCGTCAGTAAAACCCCTCGCAAGAAGCAGACAAACTTTTGATTCGCATACTTCGTTTCAGCTAAAGTCCAGACGCAGCCGATGCTACAAGCTCGAGCATGTGTCCCTGACCAGTGCTTGCACTGCACGAGAGCGCGTGCTTGGCTGGGACGCTGAAGCCCGGAGCTCGCACTTGTAGCATCGGCAGCGTCCGGACTTAAAGACCGACGACACGACTCGAGACTCTGCAAGGCTGAAGATCCTCCTCGCCATGGGGGAGGAGGAAACAGGCAACAATGGACGGGGTAGAACGGGGAGAGGGGAAGCGAGGGAAAAGTGGAAAGCGCAAACTTGTCGTCGACGCTTTAAGCTGAAACGAAGTATAGAAGAGGAGGTGCCCCAGCATCGACGCGCGAGAGGAGGAGCAGCCGGTCAGGATGCGGCGGTGGCGCTGCTGTCGACACTGAGATGCGTCGTCCGCTCACGTCCGCTGCTATTTGGGTGCTTTCTTGATCCGCGACTAAGTATCGCGTGCGACATGCGCTGCTAAAAATACTTTTGAAAGTTAAACTACGTTGATTTTGGACATGTGGCAAACGTAACATAAGAATAAACCTGCCGATGCTTTCATCGTCTTTGTCGTCGTCGTCGTCGGGACCGGTGAAAACGGAAACTTTCCTCTCCTTTTTTCTTTTTTTGTAGAAACGTTTCCTCTTGTGCTTCCGGTAGCAAAGTAGCGGGTTTGTTTTCGGGAGATCGGGGGCCGAGTGGGCTGGCGCACACCAGCTCAAGCACATGGAGCGTAAGCTCGCGCTGCAGAACCCGGGGATCCTGGGTTCTCTCCCCGTCCCCGCCCGTTTCGATCTGGATGAGCATCGTACCGGCGTGCGGTCGCATATCACTGCTACGTGGAGCACATTAGAGGCCTTAGTATAGCGGTTATACTCCACTGGCTAAATTGCTCATCTACAGCTGTCGCCAGATGAGGCAGACTAAACTCCCGCTGTATGAACAACTAACGACTAATTGGTTTGTTTTCAGTGTGTCTGCCGTTTTGCCATCGCGGCAGTCTGAACGCATAGGGTGATCTTCCCGGGAACAGCACTAGAAACGAGCACTTCTAGCGACGCGAACGAGCCTTTTCCAGCGCCGCGTCTGCAATTGGCATCTGTTGATGATGATAATAACGACGTTGCGGCTTTTCCTTTTGAAACGTGCGGGCTCGAACTGAGTTCGTGCCGAAGCCTGGGACCATGTCTGTCTTGAATGGCCCCCGATGTAGACCTTTTTCCACCAGTCCTCAAGTCTTGTCTTGGTCGCCTTCTAGCAGGCATGTGCATACTGATGGAGGTCACGTTCGACTTTGTAGCATGGATGTTCTCCACAAGCTGTTTCATCGGATTGCTGAGGTTTCATTGTTGGTATAAGGAAGGCCAACGCCTCAGCGAGTGTCAGGCAAGTCCGAGGTTGTGGTCCTTTGTCCTGTGGCCAAATAGGCTGGAGACTTGCACACTCTAGAGCGATGTGTGCCACCGTTTCGTCATGGGCTTTGCACGCCCTACACACACTTGTGGTCACAGCGTCGTCGAACCGCCGCTTGTATAAGGCAGCGTCCGGAGGGCCCTGCTCGTGCTGCAAACAGCAGGCCACTGCATACACGGTTGTCGTACAGCCGGGTCCCGAAGTCATGGCCTGCTTATGTGTCACGTACACATTCAGCGTCGACTTGGTTCTCAGGGTCAATTAGGGCGCCACCTATCGTCGTCACAATATACTAGCGCGCCGCCGCACACGGAGCCAGCTGCGGGATTCTGACACCTTCCCTTTTAGCCACCGTAGCGTCACTGCGTGAATCCACCAGTAACGATGTTTGGGGGAAAAGACATAGGTCTTGTCTTCCTCGTCGTATTGCGTTCACGCGGCTCACTCCAAATCCAATTAGCGAGTAACAAATATCGTAGGGACGCAAGGGTTTTGCGAAAAACAATTAAGAAAAGAACGCGCTTATTGTGCTTGTAAATTATAAAATATTAATGTTTTTTTAACAAGACATTGCGCTTTTTGTTATAGGGCGGATAACCAAATCAACGGGCCGTGAACAAAAAATGCGTGCAACGGACGCGATTCCGGAAATCGAAAGAGGCGAAGATAGTCTTATTTAGAAACTCGATGCTACGCGATCCGATCGTCTGATACAGGTTCACAGCACGGATCGTGAAAAGTACTATAGACCTTTGCAAAAGTCGCCTTCTGCGCGCCGCCATCTTTGTCTGCTGGGCTGTGGAGCGCCTTCTGCGCATGCGCTTTTGCTCTGGTGTGTCGTATATCAGACCCTGCGCATGCGCCCACAGCTCAGTGACTCAGCATTTTTCTCCCGGGCGATACGCGATGCGAAGGTTTATACGTACTTACATGCAGCCACGGAGAGAGGATGCGCATATCTTGATTTGGCGCTTTGGTGAGTTCACAGAACGCGAAGAGAGGACGATCAGAACAAGACAGATTCCATATCGATCGTTCAGGGCCCCGTACGCGCTCTTTAGTGGTAACAATGAAGGCTCGCGGTCGCACTGCCCAAACATTATACAAAAGACACGGTGCTTCATTGCAGACATGATGAAAGAATTACCCGAGGGCACATTTCAAGCACGGCGGAATCATCTTTGCTTCACACACGTAATGTCTCGAATGTGCGTGTAGACAATATGTACGACGCATTACAAGCTGTGACCTCGATTGCGTCGCTTGCAGGCCATGCGAAGCATTCGAGTAAATCCGGTTTGACGATGGACGGGTTAAGACACCTTCTATATTCGATTCAAAATATGGAAAAGACAAGAGCGTACCATACCTGGAATTTCAGTAATTGCTCAGATGGTCCCCGGGGAAGTGACTGCCTCGAAAATGCCCGGCCTATAATGAGAAGGAGCAACCTAGGGGAACGTGATTTTGGCGTTGTCCGCGATTCATGGTGTTGTGCGTGGTACGTGTGGCGTGCCGGGGGTATATGTGCCGAATATGGAGCGCGTGTTATTGTTTTTCGGCGCTATGATGCAGCTGCTCTAACATCTGGCGTCTAGCCGTAACACGTTCCCAACGTTTTAAAACATGCGGAATAACGAGCGCGTGTTTTTTGTTTTTCCGGCGTTATGATGCAGCAGCCTAACATCTGGCGTCGAGCGATAACCCTATTTTAATCTTTTTAAAACGTTTAGGCTCAAAGGCTCTAGCGGGAAGCGTTTTTTCTTCTGTGAACGGAACAAAAAATGATAGATGTTTACAATTTTCTCTAATGCCGAATGAGTGCGCAGCTCTTGAGGAGAAGAAGGAGAGGGTATGAAGGGGAGGGTATTCCCCTCCTCCGTACCTTCCCCTGCTCCTCTCCTGCTCCCCTCCCATTTAGCGGGAGATTTTCGCCCAATTTCCCGCTAAATTAAGAGAAAATTTGCCCGCTTAAATTTAGCGGGAAAACTGAATTGGTGTTGAGGTCGTGTTACGTCAATTTCCCCGCTAAATTTGGCAGAAATATTTCCGCAAAATGTTCCTGCCAAGTTTAGCGTGACGTCACGTATGACGTCCGAGGGTAAAATATTTCCGCTAAAATTGACGGAAAAACTTTTCGCTACATTTCGCGGAAATTTTTTTTTTGTTAAGTTTAGCGGGAAATTATTTCGCTAAATTTAGCAGAAGAATTTCCCGCTAAATTTAGCGGAAACATTTCCCGCCAAATTTAGCGAAATATTTTCCCGCCGAACTTAGCGGGAAATTTTACCCTCGTGACGTAACACGTAACGTCACGTGTGACGTCAATATGGGAAACGTTTCATAATGCAACGCACGGTTACGCCGACGTCGACGCCGACGCCGCTCAACCCGGAAACGGGCGCCTACGAGCCGCGCTGTAAAACCTCTAGCCTTTTATTTAGACTCCTGCTGAAAAGAACAAGGAGTTCATTAACTTAAAATCGAATAATAGGTCAACGCGTCACGTGCCGAGAAACTGAGGGAGAGGAGGATACAAGAATTCTGATTTTAATGATTAGTGGATAAACAAAAGACTATACACCTTTTCTACGTGGGCGCCGCCATCTTCAATTCTGGACCTTCCGGTATGCGTGAAAACATCGGCTTCTTCTCGCCTCGACCGTAGAACGTGTTAACATTTTAATTGCAACCGTCAGTCGTTCTTGTTATGACCCTTCTATACTTTTTTACTTGTTCAGGGTTGTAATCTCTTGCTCTTTGTTCAGAACGCATACCGGATATGGGGACAACGTGGCTGGGTGCGAGGCTAAACGAAAAAGGTGTATAGCTGCCGTTGTCTCCACTGCACTCGTCGAAAGCGATTGAACGCGGAAGCCAAATTCCGGATGCCGGCGGCCGCGTTCTAACGCGTTCGGCCAGTCCAGTGAAGACAAAGGCTGCTAGCTTTAGGTCTTCCCACTATTCACTCCAATCAGAGCTCGGCGTTCTGACCTTTCCGGGCACTCTCGCCTTCTGCTTTTCCTAGTTTCTTGAAGCATAGGGTATCAGGCTCAACCGAAGAGCCAGAGGAATTCGAACAACGAGCAGTTGCGGCCATTTAGTACATAACTTGAGATTTTGCTTTTTCTTCTTGCCAGCTCTTCGAGATAAAGGCATTAGCATTTTTTTTTTCAAAGGACGGGTAGTCTTCAGGATTCTTCACATCACGCAGTTTAGCTAGAAATATGTACCTAAAAAACGCAATCCCGAGTTGTTTTTTTTTTTGTAGATCGGCGTTTATGACCCGGGGAGGGATTTGAAATTTGTCAAAGTCCCATAACGTCGCACGATTCAGTATCTGCGCTTCACTGAACGGGATCCGCCGTTTCATTGTGCGTGTGTCAGACGCTTTAGACGCGGCGGTGAACGCGTCACGCGACGCGTGCAATCTGAAACTCCCAATGGGAGTTCCACGTTGCACGTTCGCTGAGCTGGCTTGAGTGGCTCGCAACTTCCACTGTCTTTCATCTTTGGGAAAACAGAGGATCGAGCAGAAACTAAGAAATCTGAAGCGTTTACTCACCAGGGGAGCCAATCGCTGAAGTGTACGGAGGCGAATGTTTAAGCTGATGTAAACATCAGGAAAACAGTCTGCGCTGTTGAGTGACGTTTCACCGGTCTCGGTGCCGCCGCGCCTATCGATTTTAGGGGCTCTAAAGCTATAGACCGACACGCTGTTTACAAACAAGCCGGCGTTTGCCCACACCAGGTGTGGGCACTGCGCATGCGCAGAAACCGAATTCACGTGAAGAGAAGCGTCTGCGCATCCGCAGTGCCATCGGCAGCGCCACCGCAGCTGCGTGACGTCAGGGCCGCGTGTTGGTCTATACGGCGAGCAAGTCGTCTGCTTCTTGCTCAGAAGGGGCGGTGACGTCAGAATGACGCCGAGCTCTAATTGGCTGATTGAAAAAAAAATAGTAGGTAGACCGCGAGTAACTGACCGGCGAAGGTGACGCAGGCGTTCGCAGCCTGAACAGTTCCGGCGACCGTTCCAGTGGCGCTACGGTGCGACGAATTTGGTGTTCCTCGTGCTGCGCATTCGTAACCACTCCGCTAAAGTACCGATGGCAACATCCCAAATACGTTTTTAAAACAATTTCGCCAGCTGCTGTGCTGACGCAACGCTCAGTGGATGGCTTTGGGGCCGTCTGACTCTGACGGACGGTAGCTTCTGGTGCGCGTCGCGAAGATTGATGAGCTGCGTATGGTGAGCGTGCAGCCGCCAATCATTCTTCCGTTGTTGGCGTCTGGAGTCGTTTTTATCACCTTGTCACCTCGCCGCTGACCATAAAGCTGGACGCACGCGAATTTCAGCGCAGGCTAATTCTCTGGATGGCTATCGTGATTTTGCGTGCGTATGCTGTCTCGTCTGGCGAAGGCCTCGATCAAGCCTCGAAACCTCGGTTTCTGTACGCCTCTATTGTGCATTAATATCAAATACCTGTTATCGACGCTGTTGGCACCAGCAGCAACTTTATTCTTGTTGTACCGAACAGTGAAACAAATTACATTAATGCTAACCGCCATTTGCTTAGGGCTGGTATCCCTGTCAAACGCGCTCACGAGAAAGCTACGAGAAATGGGGGGGGAGACAATGCCGTGAAAGGCGCTGCTATCTTATGCTGGTATCCTTCAACGGTTGTTCAAATTGCTGCGGAAATGAAGGCACTAAATTCGCGTATTCAAATTGACGTACTACGTTTTTGTGATTTTATAGGTCATTTTAATGCCAGCTTATGACACTTGTCCCTGTTACTGAAGCAATGGAGGCGATAGAAACCCAGGAACAAAGTTCTTCCAAGTTCCATGACCTGATTGTCCTTTATTGTTGTAACTACCTGGATGCAGGTTAATGCGACGGAAGAAGCTAAATGTTGATAAACTCATTCCAAATCTTAATCAAAGTTACTTTCTGTTCGTTATATTTGTTTTAAAACATTCTATCTTGCCAATGTGGATGACAGGACTTGATTCAAACTCTGCAAGTGTGGACAAATTACTACAATTGAACATGGTGAATTAACACGACATATAAGTTTAGCTCAGTCGTTCTGTGTTTTGAGACTGCAAGATTTTTAATGTTTCTGCTAAATGAGCAGGCGCTAAAACTAATGATATTGTGGTCCTGTGCAATGCCGAACCTCTTTCAAAAAAGTTACGCTTTTTACAACGTTCCACACCTTTTAACCAGTCTGGTGGTGGTGTACAGTCAATAATATTATACATTTCGCATGGTTTGCTTATCATACCAAACCACAATATGCACAAAGCAAATGGCAATTAAAATATTTTCATGCAATGAAAACAATTCAAAGTGACTTCATGTATGATTAGAAGCGTGGCACAAGTATGCCAAGATGACATGTAAAGTAATTAGTGGCTCATACGAAGTATTCAATCTTATGACAATCGCACCAGACGCAACTTAATGAACCTGAACGAACAAAGCTATTGACGCTATGCTGGTTCTTATTCGATATTAGATGGTGAAGAGGTAAGATTTATTCGACTATTCATATAGAAGATAGCATTTGTTGGATTATTTTTTGGCAATGGATTGTGCTCTGGTCTATTAATAACAGTTGCTGGGTAGTATATGTATGTTTCCTATTATTAATTTGATATCAAGATGCTAAAGGTTATTTATACATGGTCATCTCTATTGATTCACTTATCTTAGATGCAACTTTACTTTCTTTGAAAAGTGTTTCTAGCACATGTAGGCAGAAGAATTGAGATCAATTCTGCCAGCTGGCAAAACCTGCAATTCCTCCAGAGAGATTTTTGAGTCACCTGGGAAAAGTCGAAGTTATTAATTGCTCAAGGTTGGCTGGACAATCAGGGAAAATTGACAGGTTAAAGTGGCACGGTGGTGGAACCAAGCCCGGCGATCAGGTGTCGCCACGGCTCTGTATGAATAACATTGCCCGATGTCATCGCTGGGAAGAACAGCCAATTTATCGATATTGCGGTAAAATCTGGAAAAATCTGGCGGAAGTTTGAAGAAGTCGTTTGATGAACACCCTGTGATGTGCTTAGTGGAAGCGGGCTGGATTGCTGCCAAGCCTTAGTGGGATCATTGTGCTGGTGCGTGCGTGCCGAACTGCCGAGCTGCATCTCGCTGGCGCTCTTTCGCCAGCCATTTCGCGTGTGCTTTATGGTGGTTATCGCGTGAAAACAGCATTAATCGCCGTTGTCAGCGTAATGACATGAACGTAAAACGATGGTCTGATCCGTCAGTTGACTTTCGGATATGCGTGTTTTGGTCATTGTTGCCTCGTCGGCGGGAGCAGAGTATGTTTAATTGTGCAGCGCAAGCGATGTTGATTATTAAATGACTGGCTATGAACAAATAGGTCTATACTAGTGGCAATCTCGTTCAGGCATTTACTTGTCTGTTTCTTCTCATTAATGTTCATCGTGCGTTCAAAATTCTTCTGCTGAACTTTTTATTTGTCAGTACGTCCGGATCGCATGACTTTGATACTGCGCCAACTGGGCTTTTTGCCTTTGTTGCTGATGCTGCGTAGTATATCGCCTGTTCTGCATTTTAATATGTTTCGAACAATACCGTTACCTTAACCAGAACCACTGTCGTTCTGCTTTGCTGTTCTTTTGGTCTGTTTGATCTTATTTGTGCTGCATTTTGCATCTACGGATACAACACTCTACCTTTAAAGCAACTCTTATTTTTCTTCAACGACGCCTTTAGTTTTCGCTTTCTGTTTCAACTTGCGGTCTTCCACCACTTGTTCATTCATTGCCGCGATAGGATGATCTACAGCTGTGCTCAACCTTTTTTGAGCTCGTAACTTCTTCATAATGATGCAACCACTGTCCTTGCATTATTCTATATGTGATTTTTGCAAACTCAACAAACTGTTCGGACTTAACGACACTGGACACTCCTTTATTGATGTTTTCGAACCGATACCGCTCTTGCCGTTCCAGTTGACACAAATAACGGTTCTATATTTTCGTGTAACGAATCAATTAGTACCGTACGTCTTAAACCTACTGCGTTTAACGACTTCTTCATTAGCATTCTTTTCAGGCCTTTGCTGACGACCTCACCTTCGTACTACTACCTCTTTGGATCGCTAACGGTTACTATTTCAAGTTTACTAAAGTATACTACCTTCATTTAAAAAAGCAGAGATGCTTCTTCTTAAACTAAATGACAGGGTATTCTTCACGACTTCAACTTCTGGTTGTTCTGCAACACCTGATACTGCAACTCCACTGTATTGGCTGGATTTCTCTTGAACCACTGTTTAAACCACGACTTACGGCAATATTTCAACTTTATAACTGAACGTTCAACTTATTCAGACATGTATATTCTTCATTCCTTCGAACCTCTTGCTGTCTCCCTTTGCTGTTCTGACAACCTGTGTTCAACTGTCTATGATCATCTCTCCGTTGAAAGGTATGGAAAAAAGCATTTAAAAGCTCATTACTGTTTATTAAACAATGGGCGTCTGTTGCTTTCTGTGATTGATAAATAAGCAAAAATGTCGAAGGTCTTGTTTGCTTTTCTGAACGCTCTGACGAAAATAGAAGGTGTCTTGGCGCATTCTCCAGCTGGTGGTTGTTTAAATTGCTGATGCGTTTGGCGATCCCCAATGCTGGCTGGCAAAGTTCTCTGGTGACTTATCGCGCCTCATCATCAGGAAAGATACGATCTCTGGCTGGAAGCTCGCCGTGAAAAATCACAAAATTGAAGTCTGGCGTCAGCCGGGACTGACAGAGGTCTGGATGTCGTTCTCAAAAGATAACGCCAGGCCGTTTGAGAGTCAGCCAGAATGTGAGTGGGGGTGCGAAGAGGAGAGAGTGGCGGTGGAAGGGATTGCCCTGGCGACCGCACGCTTCTCCAGAAGGTGACACCGGTGAGCATCTCACTTTCCGTGGCAGCGTGGACCAGCCTGAGAATCACGCGGATTGACGACCGTGATCCCGCGTGCATCGTGGCGGACTGGCCGCTCGTAGCCAAAGAGGGTACGAAATGTTTCGCAGCCTTTACGCGTGAATACGGGCGTGGGAGGTGTGGCGCGAGTGATGGTCGCGCCGGGCCGAGTGACGGGTAGGGAGACATGGCGTTGAATAAAAAGCCACAATGCGTTGCGGCGCACCCAGCGTGCCAAGCTCATTGCGGCTCTTATTGCCCGCTTCCTCAGCTGCTGCCTACATCTGGCCGGAAACCTGCAGCGGCGAGGGGGAAGACAGGACAGTGAGTGAAGCCAAGGAGTGGCAAGGAGACTCTGCCCCTAAGCCGTCGAGCGCAAGCCCCGTCAGAACTGAGCGTGCCTGATCCGCTTCTATGAGTTTTCCCAGGTGTTGGCACACCCCAAGACGCTCTAGGCAAAACGGTGGCTGTGGGAAACGGGAAGACCGGAGCGCCGGTTTCTGCGCGATTCCATAATAGGGTAGACATACGTTTGTGTTCGGTCTGGGGGAGTGCTGTGGTACGGTAGGTGGTAGAGTAAGGCTTAAGCGTGTGTATGAATCAAGAGCCTAGGACAAGGCGTAAGGCATCTGTCTCTTTAAGGCCATTTCGGCGGTTAGACGGCGTTACCTGCGCATGATTTGGTTGCAGGTGGTAAGTTGGTGGAAGGTTTGTTTTGACTTAGCGTTGAATTGTAACGTGAAGCCAAGCACTCGTATGGCCGATTGACGCGTGACGGGTTTGTCATCTAGTGTGATGGTAAGGGAGATCGGTTTGTCTGCGATCGTGTGTTTGTCACGACTAGTAACTCCGACTTAGTGGACAAACATGTGGCAGGCCTCCACACCGAGGATATTGCTCGATGGTAGTAGCAGCTTTCTTGTAATTGAGTTTCGATGTGTCCGAAGAGCCTGTCTTTGCGAGACAGTAATGTCATCCGCATAAAGTGCATGACGGACATCCGAGATCTCATCCAGAGAAGGGGAAGTAGGCCTCGCATAGCAAGGTTAAACAGGAGGAGAAAGTAGAGAAAGTATAGAGCCTTGCGGAGTGCCACAGTTGGCCACCGGTGCGAAGGGAGAGTAGAGGCGACAAAAAACGAGGATGGCAGATCTGTCACGGAAGGAATTACGGATGTAACTGTACATATTCGCTCCTAGCCAGTGGCTGCTAACTGTTGAAAGACGAGGTCGCGGGACAGGCTGTCAAGGCCTCCTTTTCGTCTGCTGGCTTGGACAGCGCGATATCGGGCAGTGCTCAGAGCGTCTAAAACATCGTGTTTGGTGGGCAGTACATCCTGAGTGGAAATACCACCGGTAGCGGGGAGTGTGGGGGAAGGGCGGAGAGTGTCGCTTAGCTTTGTGTAGGCAAAAACTGTGCAATCTCCTCAAACGGTTGCCAGACACGAGGTAAAGAAATTGGGCGCAGGTTCTCCAAGAGAGGGGTTTGCCAGGCTTGGGAATGAGAACGATGGCTTCCTTCCATTCCTTGGGGAGGGTACCCGACTCCCACACCTGATTTAAGTAGAGCAAAAGATGAGTGGTGTCTGGATCAGTGAGGTTGTGAGAAAGAGTGGCAGAAATTTATCAGGACCAGGGATCTGTTGCGGCGAATGTCAGGTGAGTACCCCACTGCGAATCTTAATATCCGTGATAGGCGCGATAGATGAGGAAGGTTGTAGGGGGGGATCGTGTAGTCCTTGTGGCAGGAGTGTCAAAAGGGGAAGGTAACGCTGTCCTAACTTTGTAAGGCATTGGGAGCTTGTTGGAGCAGGCCGTGGAGGGAGTTTGTAAACGAAATGGGCCCTGTCCATTTGGCTTGGCCTGGTTGTACAAATAGATGACGGAGTACAAACCACGTTCATTCAGTACCAAACGTGCCATTGAGCTTGTCACCAGAGCGTATGTAGTTTTGACCAGTGGGGTTGGCAGCATATGGTGGGCCTCTACAGTGAGTTGTGCAATACATAGTTTGAGCTTCTGGTTGTGGCGGGTTGCAGTATCTGCAGCCAATCCAATGGGTGTGTCGGGTGAGATAGAAGAGGAAGATACACGGAAGGCAATTGATCTGCGATACGGATTTGTGATACCTCCCTGTTGATGTCTTTGTTGAAATCGGTGGCAAGAATCGAATGATCACTGCCGAGCTGTTTCCTCGGGTTATTGCAGGTGCGAGGATTTGTCTTGCAGTACAGCGCGTCTTGGCACCAGCGTGCGCGCTGGTGCCAAGACGTGGTAGGTGTCGATAGATCGATGGCGTGATGATTCACCGTTGTTGGATCAAAGTGTGTAGCTTGGGGCCCTTAGATGTGTCGCGAAAGTCGCCCGAAGTAGGATGAGGCGTTAGAGATCGCCAGCAATGAATACGGCGCAATCCGCACATCCTGACTGGACAGCGTATCGAAGTGTGCCCTGGCTGGCCTTGGGGGCGGCTATAGAGATTGAGTACGCTGAGGGGTTGGGTATTGGCTTGCGCGGGGAGGCGGGAAAAGGTTCAAATAAGACATGTGGAACAGTCTGGATGTCTGAAGTGAAGCTTTTCAAGAACTCCAAGCCAGTCACCGACTAGTTGTTCTGTACAAAAAACAAGTTTAGGAAAAAAGATGACGTGGTGACTAAGAGTGGAGAGCAAAATGGCATAATTATGAATTGTCACTGTAAGGGGTAGAAGCACGAGTAATTTTAAAGGGCAACTCCGCTCAATTCCGGAAATTACGGGATAATGAGGGATTTCACATTAAAAATAACTAACAAAACACCACATCCACATTTGCTTCGAGCAAAATGGGATATATATGGTTATGCCGCTGAAAACATGAGCAGAAATCGAAACCGAAACTTCGCCTTCGTCCGGCAACGTTGGCCTCGGGCCGCCAAAAACATGGCTTACCACGTGGCTTCGAGATGTTACGTGATCCACTACGCAACGACGGGCGGGACTGGGAGCAGGCCGGCTGGGCTACCGATGGGGCGGGGGTGTGTACCAGGCGCAAGTGTCGTCTGCAGCACACTTTCTTCACGTTTTGGTGTCTACGACATTCGACGGCATCTGCACAACTGCGGCGTCAGTCTGCGTGCGTGGCGTGAACGAGAAAATCCGAAGGCAGTACCGACGGTGAGACGACGACGGCGGTTGTGCCGCGGGGAGACGGCAGGGACGGTTGGACGGCACCCAAGACGCGCGCTGCGCAGACGCGTTGCGTCGATCACGTGGACACCGCTGAGCGCCGAGAAGGAACGTTGCTGGCGAACATGTACACGTTACCCCAAAAAAGTAACTAAATACCGCTACTCGTTACTCGCTCAAAAAGTAACTAAATACGTTACTCGTTACCGATTCTCAAAAGGAACGCGTGAGTTACCTCAAAAGTAACGAGTTACTTTTCACGTTACTTTGAAGACCAAATACACAACTGTTTTTGTTTCATGGTTTATTGTTTTCTTTTTAGTAGTCGTTGCCCTTAAGCAGCAGCTGCCTGTCGAAGTTTTCATCAGTTATGTTTCCCGCTTCTTTGAAAAATACATTTCCGGTGACGCTGAAGCGTCGTTCTACTGACGCGCTCGAAGGAACGGCAGTGTTGTGCTTCAGCAAGAGCTGGTGAATCTTCGGGAACTGCGCCTTCATTGAGGACAGCGGGTAAGGGTTATGTGCCTTCCCGTGTTTGCAACCTCCGGGTTTACATTCGGTCCGTACCCGGTTCTAGAAAGTTCAATTAACGAGACCTGATTGTGCTCGCTGGGTAAAGGACATTCTCAGCTGTAGAGTTCAGTACAGCAACGTTTATCGCTGGACACGTCAGTCGAACTGTTCGACTGACGTGTTCAGCAGATACATGTTGCTGTATTATCACATCACTGTTTATTTGGTTTTCGGGGTTTTCCATCTGCCTTTGTCGCAATAGACACATACTAAGGCTAGAATAAAAACAAGGCCGTCAAAGCGGTGTTGTACACGTTACTCCTCAAAAGTAACGAGATACCGTTACTCGTTACTTGGCCTTAAAAGTAACTAAATACCGTTACTCATTCCTTTTCTGAAAAAGTAACTAAATACGTTACTCAAGTTACCAAAAATAGTAACTAGATACAAGTAACTCGTTACTTGTAACGCGTTACGGCCGTGTCTGGTGCTGGTATCACCGACCGCTTGCCGGAGAAAAAAAAAAAACAGAAAAAAAGGAGGCAATGGGGATGGCGGACAGCTGAATGTTGTTTATAGCGGCAGCCCTTGTCTTGAATGCGCTGTTAGTGCGCCTTAGTTCACCCTTTAGAGTCAGCCGATTTCGGCAACTTGGCGCGTTGCAAAGTTTGCCGTACCGTTTAAGAAATATTTAGACAGAGCTGGGTGCTATTATTTGACGCGTGGTCTTCCTAGGTGGAACTTAAAAGAACTGTTTTTAATTTTTTCTGCAATAATAAGCCGTAGTGCCCCTTCAAGGAAGAACCCGTTTTCTAATCTATATGAAGCTTACCTTTAAAAATCATCTATCTCGCTGCAGGTGTAAGCAAAGCGCGTGGTAGCAGTGGTTCACCTACCAGAAGCATGACTTGAGGAGGACTCTGGATCGGCAGCTTCTTAAAATAGACCCTGTGAAAGGACCTCATAAACCGCATCGCTGTTGCGACTAGGCATTAGTCCTGTTGCATATGTTTCCGTAATGTGGTTTCATTCCCCGGATTAGTTTTGTTGCCTTCCTCTCACTGAGAAAAATTAGAACGAGAAAAGCCGGAAGAATCGCGGATCCCTATTTGTTTGAGGGACTCCGCGAAAGCTAACGAAAAAGATAAAGAAATAAGGGAGTTTGGTGACTGGCAATACCAATGTTATGAATCTGGAATTATATGCTATTAGAACTGCCCAAACCAGAAACAAAGCATATATGAATGTGTCCATTCATACATGAACAAAAGGCATGAATAATTTAATATAAACTATTATGCAGATTTTGTTGACAATCACATGATTTTTATTGGTTCTGAATGTTTTAAGACGATATAAAGTAGAAAAATTTTCAACGGCACGCGTTGAGGAAAAAAGTATGCCACCGTGATGCTACGAGCCTGCCGCAACCAAGTATAAGGACCTGGGGATTATGTTTACTGCATAACTTGAAAACATTCTTAGAACAATCGTGTTAATATTATTTTCATCTAAGGCCAGTCGCGCATTAAGCAATATAATCCGTAACTCTGAACATGCACCTCTGAAACTCAAGGAAACTCTATAGGTGTGAAATAAGCACCCTATTTTAGAATATGCTCGTTCAGCGTGGGATATGAGTCGCAAATGTAACTCTATATCAGCGAGGAGTAGCCAAAGCAACCGGCAGCTCTGTTTGTTTCTGGCGAAAATATCATTTTTCAAGAGAGCTCTTATAAAAATACGTCGCCAATTGGGATGGCCTTTAGTGGAGTACAAAAAGATATGTCCGGTTGTCTTTCTTTTATAACTGTGCTAATTGAAATAGCTGGCATACGGAGAAAAATAGAAAAAAAACACCTACGCGCTCATCCACGCACAGATCAACGTTTAAATGGCGCGAATTATGATGCCGTGTTAACATTTCTAAGTGCGTTTTTTTTCCGCGAACCGTACACAAATGGAATTATTTACAAGCTGAAGTGAGTCTGTATAGCTCCTTTTATCTTTTTTATTATTATTGTCCTTTAAGAGTTGATGCTAGAATAATTATTGCCTCGTTTGCCGACTGGTGCCACATTTTATATTTTTATTTTCCTGCGTCGAAATCACTGTGCAATATCATTCTACGTGAATCCTTCTGCAACATACAATATTTGCAGTGTGTATCTTTATACTTCGTTCACAATTCTTTTTTTTTGCATTACTTTTTTAATAATCTTCAGATTCGGGCGATGTAACTACTCGAATAAATGAATAACTAAAAGATTCTGAAACACTCAAAGTTTCTCAACAGAATCATTCGTAAGCCCAGATCGCTTATATATATATTGGCGTCAACTGGCAGCAAGATGTCGGGTGTGAGTTGTCTTTGGAAAAGAGTATTTCGGTGTTTATGGGCACAAACTCGTTTCCAACAAATAAGCGCGTTTGCAAACAAGAGTTGTGCAGACTGAGCGTGCATACGAACCGGACTTCCAGGAGTGAACCATTTGCGCATGACCGCAGCAGAGGAAGCGCGGTGCGTTCAGCGATGTCGTCCGATCAGGAACTGGTGTAAAAGTGTCAACAAAGAACACGTTCGCGCCTTTGGTGGACCACAGGAAAAAATAAAAAAATAGACGCAAGCATGGCCTTATAACTACAGTTCCCCAGAATGTAGAACTAATGTCTGAAACAAGTGTTCAAATTTCAAAACTCGACGCTGCTATGTTTAGAGGTAAGAAGCGACTTTCGGAAAGCTTCATTTAGCGACTTTCGGAAAGCTTAAAGACGGCGAGCACACTAACGCCGCCTTTTATCTTTGTACGAATGCGTGTTAAGCGTGCTGTCGGGTTTTCGAGGGGTTGTTTTTGTTTTAAAGAAGTCGTTTCTTTGTCGGAGTTGACTGTGACCACCGACGCGGAAGGTCGTTTTATTATGTGTGATTTTTTGTTCGCGGCAGTTCACTGGCGGCTTATTTGCTTATATGCCCCCAGTACGGTAAAAAACAGGGTTTCTTTTTCAATTTTTTTTCTGGCTTGGGTCCGTTTTGCAGATTGTAATAGAACAGTCGTGTTGTGCGGTGATTTTATTCCCTTGTAAGACTGGTAGATAGAACGCCGTGTGGGCAGCGCACAGATAGACGTGCGACGATTTTAGTGCAGTTGGTCGAAGATTTTGATCTGGGAGATGAAGGAGATCGTTAGAAATGAAACACACAAAAGGCGTTTCACCCGCTTTCAAGCGTCACTCCACGCCTTATAGACAACTGGAAAATGGCAGAATAACTGCATCGAGGAACGTGCAAGTCATTCCATAAGATAGCGAACGTCAGAGCGCTGCCAAGACTATACAAGCCAACGAGCCAATCAAACAGTATCGAAGTGTAACATCACCTGCACTCATCACCTTTTTGTGGGTGTGCTTTCCAGTGTGCAGTGACGTTGAGACCTTAGTCCGCCATTGGTAGGGATTGTACTACTGCCAACAGAGCGCATTATTTCGAAAGAGGCCTATCAGCGAGAATCTACATTTTGGCCTCCATGGCATCACTGTTAACAAAGTGTTGTGTTATGTAAGTTTGTATTTTTTTTTTTTTGACCATTGCTTGGTTGCAGCAACGCTCGGCTCTAAAGCATCGCCGAAGGCTAAGTTTGAGTGGAAGCTTCGGAAACTCAACGCCAAGTTGCTTGAAGATGATTTTTTTCTTAGTGTGCAACAAACTTTCCAAGTCGCATTTCGCAACTGGGGAGGTGATATTTGTGAGGCTTAGGAGATCGCAAAGCATAAAGTAAAGATTCTCGCGATAAGAGTTGATGGCGGTTTTAAGCTATGAAGCGTGTGGCGCCGAACGGCGTTTAAAGACCGATCTTCAGGCGCTTTCTAGAGCAGGGTGTGTAAATCCCGGCGTTTGCTTCGGGATTTAGACAGTTCTTAAGGAGCGGCTGAAGAGATTCACCAAGAACGCTATCGCTTCGCCGTGGTTCATGCGCGTGCGGAGATGTACATGGGGGAGCAGCCAGCGAAACGGGCATTAGCGGACGAAGCGATACGCGCCTGCGCTATACGAGATAGCTGAAATTGAATCTAACGGCGTTGTCAGCATGAGCCCAAGTGGTACCGGAAGGCGTTTGTTGCACACTATGGACCTCTTTTTGTAGGGCACCGCCATCTTGAGAAGCGTGACACCGACGACGCCGTCTAGCGGCTTAAAACGTTAAATACCGGCTGGTTCTGGCAGCACAGCTATCTGGGTAGGCAACGGTGGGAGTATGGGGGGAGCTTGGCTAGACTTGGCTATGGTGGGCTACAATAACTTGGCCGGAGACTTGTCCGGTTGCATCCAGCTGGCTCAGGTCATCACCTTGTCTCCTCAAACGAACGAGAAAACGGTTTGGTATTTTTCCTGAGTTTACGCAACGAAGGTATATAAGAGCAGTTGAATGTAGTCGAAACAGGTAACCTCTTTGCATTTGATAGCTGCATCTTGAGTGACAACCCATTCAGAGCACCGGGTTGGAATCGTTCCTCTTGCCTTGACGAAGTTGTCGTGAGCATGAACGTGACGATTAGCCCGATACAAAGTCCTCGCGATTCAAGCTCCCAATCGACTGACGTCATAAATAGGAATTTTGAGGAAACCTGAAGCTCAATAACTTGCTAGCCATACTCGCCACTGAGGCTTCCTGTGCTAACCGCATACTTTCCACGATTGCTCTTACGCTAATTAAAGTTATTTGTGCTCTTGACGATGACGCAGTGACAGCCAGACAATCGTAGATTTTCGAAATTGTAACACGGGTAAAAAGAAGCACTCGGAACTAACTCGCGGACGACGTCCGTTTCTAAGCCTTTTCGCCGATACCCCTGGCGGTTACATACCTTGTGCCAGCGGGTGTAGCACGAAACAACCCACTCTTGTTTCGACCCCTTTCCCAAAACGACCTTCCCATTTGAACCCGTCCCTTTTCGACCCATTCCCGAAGCGACCTTCCCCTTGGAACCCGTCCCGTTTCAACCCATTCCCGAATCGCCCGTCCCATTTGAACCTGACCCGTTTCAACCCGTTCCCGAAAGACCCTTCTTATTTTAACCTTAGCCGGAAACACCCTTTACGGTTGAGGCCGTCCCATTGAGCCTATTGGTATAAAGCCCCACACATCTCAACCTCTTCGCAAAAGTCCCCATCATTCTAACCCTGGTTTGCGCACCTTTTCTGATTAAGAATAGGTCCCGAAATGATGTTAATGCAATTAATGCAAGGGTGCGCAGGCCAGTTGTTTTGTTATGCTGTGAAATACTTCACTTGTCAACGTATTCTTAAAATATGCAACGCTTTTGACAAGCTTCTACGAAATATATTTCTACTTGAACCACTTAAAATGTTTTTCGAGATGGTCCCCAAAACGCGTAACTATATGAAACGGAATATGTACACTGCGCTACAACGTTACCGCGAACACGATGTTGACGATTTTCCGAAATTTACTTCGAAATAGTGTTAGAAGGTACCAAACTGCACCACTTAGGTTAGTGGCCAAGATAAGCACTTTCAAAGACACTAATAATATTGATAGCAGTCTTTTGATTCTTTGAGACAAACAACGAAAACCAACAATCCCTTGTTCGCGCCCTAACAGTGCCGTGCTCTGTACAATACTGGTCTTAAAATAGTGTATTCAAGCACTTTGACTAAGCAAAAATTTCCGTTGCCTTAGGATTTATATCGCGAAGCTATATTTCGGTTACCCAAAGCGCTTGCGTACGTTATTCTAAAGCTTACTTATAGTGAAGGAGACATTTTGAAGAGTGATAAATCAGACAGGTTGACAGGCATATTATTGCGACTTCGTTTTCTTACGAGTTCAAGCACAAAACCCTCGCGCACACAGGAAAAAATCGTAAACCACAAAATGCTATCGCCTTGGTTGAGGAAGTTGAGCCGGAAAATCGCGCCACCAGAAGGGCGACACTTCAGGTTTGATAGTTCGCGGCTTTCCCCTGGCCCGCACGGCTTAAATATAATTGCGACCCACGGCGGCCATCTTGGCTTCTATGCATGTACTAGCACGATGGATGTAATGGCACGCTAAGCATGATAACAGGAAGGGCGAGCAATTACATCCACCGAGTCACTACATCCAACGAGCCACTACCTCCAACGAGCAGCTACATCCATCGAGCAGCTAGATCCATACGCATGTCGTTACATCCATCGAGCTCGTACATCCACCGAGCCATTACATCCATCGATGGATGTAATGGCTCGGTGGATGTACTGGCTCGATGGATGTCTGTTAACACGTAATCCCCGCACGGCACCACCATTTGCAAGCGGCTGCAGAGATACCATTGTCAAGGCCTCACCCCGTTTGATCAAATCGATGAAGGTGTAAATGTTCGGAGTGAGCTCTCCCTGACACAGCGTTTATCTTATTGTAGCCGTGTCTCCAAGGTTGTTTCGGGAGAGGGAGAAGTGTTGTGAGCAAGGATAACAGACATTGGACACTTGAACCCTAACCAACTGTTAACGAACAATAAAAACGAACCGACCCAACTGATAACCAACGATGGCCGAAGGGGGAAGATTGTTTCGGGATAGGGCGAAATGGAAAAGGATGAAACGAGAAGGTCGTTTTTAGCCGGGTCGAAACAGGAAGGTACAAGCGGGAAGGTTGAATTGGGAGTGGGGTCGAAACGGGAGCCACCCGTGCCAACTGGCAGCCCAAAAATGCACCAGGTCGACGGTACGTCAGTTGCGCGCTGGCTTGAGGTTATGCGAAAAAGCTTTATAGACAGCTTTTTTGAAGCGCCGGATTTAAGGAAGAAGCGACTCCACGTGTTGAAAGCACCACGAGCCGCTGCCGCAAATGGCGGAAGAGGAAACGTTCAGCCTGACTCAGCCGATCTCTCTTCAAGAGATCGAACAGGCCATACACGACCTGCCAAACTCGAAGACGCCGGGACCGGACCGGATATGTGCCGAGGTTTTAGAGAAAAATTCAAGGGGCGTACTTGCCACTGCGTTGTTTAAAGGCTTTTTTAAAAAAATACGAAGGGAAAGTGTTACCGCCGTCTTTTTATCTGAACGTGCACTGTTCTTATTCCGAAAAGTGACGATTCCGCGAAACTACGTCAAGTCACGGGTCACCGCTTGATCATCCTTTGTAACGTTGATCACAAAGTTTTTGCAAAAACTTCTAGCTCGACGCTTTCAGAGTGTTGCCTGCAAGCTTATCGGTGAACACCAAACTTGTGGGATTCTAGGTAGAATGAAGAACGTCACTGTCGCCCGCAGCGTGTTAGAGGCGTGTGATGGGAGCATGGGCCAAGTATAGCCACGCTCGAAATAGACCTAGATAAGGTGTGTGACCGTGTCAAGCACAACATTCTTTTTGATGTAAAAGTGTAAACGTGCGAGACGTCATCTTCAAAGGTGTCAGAATGGCCTATAAATACTGCACCACAAGGCTCGTCGTAAAGAAAAAATTGACCGAGCAGATTCACGTTCGAACGTCTATTAGTCAAGGATGCCCTAGGTCGCCATCTTTATTTAATTTGTATTTGGAACTTTTTTTTTGTCTCAGTGTTTTGAACAGTGCGCAATGTCGTGACTTTTGAATGAAAAATGCCGAGATAAAAATGATCAACTACGAAAACAATATTGCAGTTTTTTTTGTTTTGTTTTCTTTAGTGACAAGTAGAGTGTCAGTGCCGCGGTAACTTTGGCGTAATCTTTTTGTGATGATACCGGCGCAGCTATCATCTGGGTGGGACAAGTGCGGCAGGTTTCGCCACGGTGCATGGGCCACAGCGCCTTCCGAGTACGAAGGCGTCAGCTTGAACCACGTGCCCTGTACATACCACGGCGTGCATTTAAATTGTTGCCGCGATAGTGAAACCCTTTGGTCGGGGATAGTCACCGACCTGGACAGCTCGCGCTTCTCGTTGGAAGCATCGTGATATGTCCATCTTTGCGAGGGTGACAGTTTGCAAGATTTTTTTATGTCAAAGATTTTGCACGTTTTGCAAGCCATACCGTATGCTGGTGTTAATATCCACAAGTTTCACCGTGACTTTGCTTCATTCATCTGGAGATCTAATTGGGAGCGCAACAGGCGAGACAACCGCACTTTCATCGGGTACGTCACAGGGGCTTGAACTGTCCCACTTGTTTGTTAAGCAATACGTTTTGCTTCTTTTTCTTAATACGAAAGCAAGGGCACCTTTTTATCTGCACTTTTATCTAAACAAAGCTGTCGCCTCATTTGCCATCCTTTCTTGTTTCCTCTTTTAATAGCGAGAGCCAACAAAACTCGTGGGGTTTCGCAAGGAGGTCGTTGATGCAATAGAACTTTTGTCTGCTCGCTTTTCTTTTGAATATTTGTCTTTGAGGAGCAAGAAAGCGCTCTCACATCGATTTGGAAGTCAGTTTGTTTCCGACGCCGATGTGTCGAATTGCTTTATTGTAAAGGCGGCCAAGATGTGGCGAGCCGAGTTAAGCGCGTGTGTGGGCCAGATTCGGAGAAAACTTTATTTCTTAAATTACACACCAATACGTTGCCTTCAAGGTGTAGCTACAGGAAAAGGGTATAGATGTGCCGTGGACGGTTGATTGTCTTTTTTAAAATCTAAGCAACCTAAGACTATCGGGCATGTATTTATTTTTTGCATGGATGCCGTACTCTGGCATGTGCTTCAGCGCACGCCAAAGCAAGAGCTGTGCATTACCCATCAGGCATTAAATTTTTTAATGTGACGAATGATGACTGTGTGCCATTTGACATGAGTTTTATCTATTTATTTATCTATTTATTTATACATTTTTTTTGCGGTGTGGGGGTGGGGAGGGGGGGGTAGTAGCATTTGGCGCTCACGTATGGCAGTTCGCCATGCCAACTCCGGTGCCAAAGAAGTTCGCTTCTATTTTTTTCTTTTGCGAAGCAAGTCGTGAGTGTTTTGTCCACGCGTGGTCTTAGCCCGAGTGGCTAACACATTGACAAAGCGCTGTTCGAAGGAGGACGTTTGAGCGTGCCCCTGCAAAAGTCCTGCTGCGCAGTTTTAAGTTGATTTCACGTGTGTTATACGCGTTGTAATATAGAAAAAATGCTACTTCTACAGCACCAAGTAACACTTAGGTCCGTAGTAACGCGCAGAACTTGCGCCCGCACAAAAACACTGAAAATAGAGAAAAAATATATTTTTAAGCGGTTGTCTTTGAGACACGCGTTTCAAGAAATAAACTTTACCCGAACACACATTTTTGTAGAGCAATATTGATGGCGCGAGATTTATTTCAAATTCTGCGCGCAAACTTCATGACGTCAAGGAATGGTCATACACTCTCTCCACCTCAACGTGATAGTCAAGCCGATCCACCTCTCCTCCACGCGCCCGAAATTTCAAGAGAAAAAACAAGTGGAAAGGAGGTGACTACCCACTAAATCGCGTCTCGCGCCGGCAAGGTTGCTGTAAAAGAATTTTTTTTTCGCTTACAATTAATTTTTTTTGACACGCGTATCCCAATTAGCCTGTTAAAAATATATATATTCTTTAGTGGTTTATTAAGAGGGGACACCACCCAAAAGAGCGAATGTATGAACCACTTGTCTGATTTAAGTGATATTTACAGGGCTTGTTTCTGTTGATGTTGAGAATATTTCTGCCAAATTTTGTTAACCTGGGTCAAGTACAACACAAATTGCAAATTCTCAAAGATTAAAGAAGGCGTGCCTGCGTAGATCAACTATCATTTTTAAATTACTTCTAAATTTGTTGTTTTCCTGCCTTACTTTGCTTCAGGACAGTTCGGAGCAGATAGCTATGGGGAGATGATTATAGATTATACCATCTTTCATGACAAAAAACAAAAAAACATAAGCACGAATACTGTATTTTAGATTTCCATCCTTTGTCCAAAATATTAGTTCTTGAGAATGAAAAAAATTATAAAAATAAAAAATAGAAGATCATTAGCTATCTTACCCGTAAAATTTCAACCCAGAAAAACTCATAAGAATGAATCCAAATTACGAAATAACAAAACGATAGTTTTCCTCAAGTGAAGATTATGCTAAAAAGTGGAATGGAGAAAAATGCGTTCGAACTGCTCCAACCTCTATCCTTTTCTTTAGCATCGGTGGACTGAAAATAATTTATCAGAAATCAACTATGCAGTGCAACCTAATGAAACATTGTGGGAATGCCCTCTACATGTTGGTGGATGTAAATAGGACATTTTTGAAAATCAGCTTTTTTTTGCAGAAATTGTTTTTTCTTGGTAGTGTCCGTCCGTAAATAAAAACCACCAAACAATATTGGGATCGAATTTAACTTCGCATTGCGTTATGTGGCGCAAGATAATTAACATATTAGGGCGACGTTAGGACAAGGTACAAAAAAAGAACGCGATTTTTCAATTGAATTTCGAGAACAATTAACTTGTTATTGTCTACTTTTTGTTTCACTTACAAAAAATCGCTGTTTTGGTTGTTGTTTCTTTAACGCTTTTTTTTGTTGTTGTTGTGAGCGATGCCGGGCGTTGAACGGCCTAACGCGGCTCACCAAGTGGACACAATGACGCCTCAGTGGTCCGCCGGCGCTGGCTAACAGTCTATCGACCGTCCAGTGTTCGCGCTCGCCTTCGCAGCAATTAGTGCGGTAGCGCAGATCGCCGAACTCTAACAATGTCCGGAGGAGAGCACGGACGGCGAGCATTCCCAACCCGGGCAACCCGGGCGCGGGGGCACTGAAGAACACTGGCGGCCCCAGGCCAGCAAAATTACACCCGAAAACCTGTTGCGTGGACACGAACCGAGGAGGTTGAGAGGGAGAGGTAGCATTTTGAGGGAGATACAATACCGGAGACGTGGGATAAGACATATGCTGCTCTAAATTCTGTCTTTTGTGTGTGTGTGTGTAAGAGTTAACCTTTGTACCTAAGCGAAGCGTGTGTTACATACAATAATACCATAAGCATTTACGTCTAAACATTGAGCGTACGAATTACAGGTAATCGAATTACTTCAAAATAATTACATTCTAGAGTAATTTTGTAATGCACGCTTTAACTTAATTACCTCCGAACACGTTCACATAGAGAGTGTTATAAAATTACAGTCATGTATCGTTAATATAAAAATCCCCTCCCCCCTCAAAAAAAAAAGAAATCGTCCATAAGATGAGTAATTGACAATAGCAAGACAAAAATGCGTGTATTTGCCCATACTCGTCTCCGCAACTTATGCATATACGGCTGCGTATCCACAGTATCCATAATGAAAGGAGGTTCGTGTAAGGTTCTGCTGTTTATTTTTCACTTCTTCCACATGTGTCGCCTCACCTGCGGCTATACGCTTATCAATCTATTCTCTTTCATCTCTTTTTTTCTTCTAGATCATACTTAATCAGCTTCACCACGAGACACTGTCTGAGATAGTCGTCCTTCCATAGCGGTACACTTGCGGCCGAACTCTACAGTCGGTATTAACGAAACACGACTGTATTTGTTTGGATTTCTCATATCGTAATGACTCGCGCTATCTGATTACTATTTTAAACAATTACATTATCATTAATCGTAAGAGGTCTTCACGCGCCTGCCCCCTCGTTTTCTAACGCGAACTTCAAATTTTGACAACGCCAAGTTTTTAGTGACAAAGGCCTCCTGCCGCGCCATGCTGTCAGCCAAGTATAGGAATACAAAAACAATGGTGGCGCAGCATTGGACGTTGCAAAAGAAGTGCAAGAACAGTTTAAAAAAACAGGGAATCAACTAGGTTTTTGACAAAATACCGACAAAGCCGATCTCATCTCCAAGATATGTTTTCACAAGCGCTTGAGACGATAATTCGGTTGGTGAGTCTGATCTCAGCCTGAAGGATAAGAAGGATTAAAGTCTCGGTTGACGCGCCTTTTCTATATATCTATAATAAAAACAATAGCCATTGTGCGAATTCGTCTCTTCATATAGCTCAGTCAGGTAATCACTCAAGGATCATTATTACGTGAGATTTCTCAGCTAGTGGTCGCAGCAATGCATTGTCATCAAAACAGCGAAACATCGGACACGCAGCAATAGTACTTGAAACGTAACAACAGTGGTAAAAGTCTGGAAGATAGAAACACCGGTCAAGAAAGAGCGTACCATCCTCGGTGTTTGTCAAGATGGCCTAAAAAGTATAGGAGATAAAATTTCTATAACACTTGCTTCAGTCGTTGGGTGGGTGTGACACTCCTGTAGATCATCATCGCCCTCCACAGACTACGTAAACGCATTAATGTAAGAGGATCATGGGGAAAACTATCGCCCAACTTTAAAAGTGACAAACGATTTTTCTTAAGCGTTGGCGTTGATGTCAAGTAAGCACGACAGTTTAGGAAATAAGACAATGTTCTATTGTATATAGTTTTAACACACACAAAAAAACAGTTGGACAGCAGAACAAACGTATCACGATCAGGGGCCAAGCTTTTGTTGGTGAAGTAAAATTGTCGAGTTAAATGAAGAAGGAATTCGATGTAGACGAGACACGCCACTGTTGAATGCGTGTGCCCTTAAAAAAAACTTTCGCTTTTTTGTTGAAAAGCTGTTGAAAAAAGTCATCAGAGGATATAAAATGTCGACAGCATTTCGTCTGACTTTCTCTAGCTTATCTGTGGACTTTCTATTAAATATGGGTCCGCTTTCCAAGACAAAAATCAACAGACTTTCTGTCGCCTCCAAGATGCGTCCTTCGTGTAGATTCTCAATTGAAAAGCTACATCATTTCTTTTAAAAAGCTACTGCCGAACAAAAAAAAATGCTTTACACTTTCGCTATTTATTGAACACTCTGCTCCAGATTCGCTGACGCAGAATAACGGGGAGGGGGGACGCCATCTTTTATTTTATATTTTGCATCTTGTTTGTAAATTGCGTCCCTATAATATCTGAGCACACTACATACATCCCAGAAATACACTGAGGACGCGAACGCAGCGAACGTAACAACCACGAAGCACTCACAACACCTGAATAAACGGTTGGCGGTTTACTCCTGCACAGCCCTATATATTCCACATTTTAAAGGTGATCATTTGGCCGGTGCCCACCTCAGCATTTTTTAAGGTTCCAAGTATTCTATCTCCATCTCGGAAGAGTGTCAAAGGGAAAACAGTGTTTCGACGTTCGCGGACTTTATCTCTTAGTTAAAAAGCCTTCGCACAAGCAATAATTATTCGGCAAAGTCCCTAAAACAAACCCTCCCAAAAGCGTCTCCTACAAGGTATGTTATCGCTTCTCTGCATACCACCATTCGGGACGAAGGGAGTCCTTACGGTAACTCCACTTTAAATTATTTATTTTATTGATGCTTTTTTTTAGTAATTTACTAGATTAATGGGGTCAATGAAGGCACCGCAGTCCTGGGGGTCAATGAAGGCACCGCAGTCCTGAAAGAGTGAGAAAGGCAATGCTTGTCTTTCGAACGCCTCGCGTCCGGCACGCGCTCCGCGCCTTCGGCAGTGCTTTCACTGCGCGCGCGCGCTCGAGGTACGCGATACGCCGTAGCATTGTCAAGGGTTGCAGGCTTGTACTAGAGGCGGGACAAGTGAAGCTCCTCCCTGCCGTTCTAATCCTGTCAGTAGTATAGGGGAACTTAATGTAAATTGTTTGACATAAAGTTAACCAAAAAACCCGCTATCTTCAATAAAAAGTTAACAAAAGGTCTGCAGCTTTTTATTGACACTGAGAATTTTCAACACGATGTAAAAAGAACGTCTGCAGTCTTTCTGATGACTCTGCCAACAGGGTCAACAAAAAGAAAATAATCAACGGACTTTCTGTCCACCATGTCAACAGGAAGTCAGACACAAAAGTAAGTAAGCAGAGTGAACAAGAAGTCCACAAGCTTTCAATAAAAAATAAAAATAATTTAGGTATGAGGATATCTTGTCATAAGCCACCACTGAGTATATTTCGATATAAAGGGGAAGAAAAAAACGTGCTGCCAATCGGGATAGCATGTGAGAGTACACGTGATACTGCAAAGGGCTGTCAAAGACTCACTAACGCCGACTAGTTCTCTGAGGTACCCCAAAGAACATCATGGGGTCTCAGGTACCGGTTGTAACTACCAAATAACGTAAAAGCACCTGAATGTATTTTTTTGTAAGTAAAATGGAATCTGTGGGATGCTGTTCTGAGAAAAGAAATCGAATTATTACATTTTTTTAAGGGTATGTGCTAACACACTCCGGCCTTAACGCAATCTTCCAGTATAAATAAATTAACTTGTTAAGTTGGAAGCTTGGGCGAGTTGGTGATAAGACCCTCCATTTGTTCCAGGTTTATAACGCGCTGGTTGCTACTAATGTGAATGAACTCTTTTTCAGCGCGCTCGACTATAAACTAGATGTGGATGGAAAGGTCAGAAATAACTCACATTATGTTTTTGACGCCCTCGTTCCCAATGACGGATGTATCCGCCCGTTCTGGTGACACTGCTGTCGTTTCCTTGTGTTCACTTCCGAAAGTAATCTCGTTTCATGTGGCGTATTACACAGGTGATGTGCGTTGCATCACTGCCGCGACAAACCTCATTCGGCACGTGGCAAACTACAGCTACAGGTGTTTTATTATTTTTTAGATGAAGTAATAAGTGCGTGCATTTTACATTAGAAGCCCGAGTCCTCGAGCTGCGCTTTCAACCACCTGTTAGAAATAGTAAATAAACGGTAAAAAAGGCAGAGCCATAAAGTGATTTTTCGTCACAGACACTACAGGTGCGAATAATTTCCAGTTTTACTTCCATAGTCTATAGAATATACATGATCATTGAAACCTGAGTCTGGGGTTCGAAAAACGGGAACTCGTGAAGTAGGAAGAAAAAGGACAGACAACGGTCTCAAACTCAGCTAAAAACTTTATTGCCTCTACGCCTTGTATACAGCTCTCCCGAACGTCGCCACCACCACAACGGTTGATCGGTGATGAACCGTTGTGGTGGTGGCATCACCACGCCGAATCCCGGAGGAAAGCTCACCGGAGGTAAGCTCACCGGACAAGAAAACCTCACCAGCTGTTGTACGGGTCCGGAGGAAACGCTTACCAGTCTTTTAACAGTCCCGGAGAAAAGCTCACCGTCGAACTTTACAGAGCATTAATAGAGTTGCACCTCTCACGCAGGCGGTACGTCATGCAGCAAAGTTAGCGCGAAGAGAGTTTTCGCATTTTACTTAGAGAAAGGGTTGACCAGCGTTAAACTTCTATCGCGAAAGTATGTGCTCCGAATAGGCAATTTATTACTCCGCGCTAGTAGTTTTGATGGCAACCTCTAAAATGTAAGAAATACACGAAGAAAGCCAAACGCTTGTTTATTTTGACAGTGTTACACAGTGCACGCACTTCAGATCAGGTCGATATTCTGTAGCTATTGTAGAAAAAAACATCACAACAAAAATTCACATAATTAAAAAAAATTATATCAAAGTTTTTTTCAAAACTTAAATTAAATTTATTTTATTTAAATCAGTTATCAATTTAGTTTGAATCACTGTACCTATATTATATTTATTATTATTACTATATGAAATTTAGACACCCCAGATTGTTCCATCAATTCTTCCGACAATTCAAAACAGTGCGGAAAAAAGAATTGCTGCAATATTTCACAAAATTTTGCTTATGAAAACCCCGCCATATAAGAACATAAACAGCTTTTTTTTTCTTTTAGCCGCTCTATTTGCTTTTTTCTTTCATGTTCAGATTTGATTACAAATAAAGATGTGAAGTAACCTACGAACGCAGTCGAAGGTAGAAATGAAGCTGAATGCATCGATTCGCTCCAGAGACCACTGCTTTTTGCTCGTGTTCAAGCAGATAAAAATCTTCTTGCGTGATTTAAGAATAAATTCTGCTAGTGAAGCGCAAAGTGACCACGTGAGCACAAGTCATCCCAGCACACTTCAGTTCAATAAACGTATTTCACTGGCGTGAACATTCAGTTCTTACACTGGTAGGTGAAGCTCTCTCCGCATCCGTCAAAAGCCCGGTGAGCTTTTCTCCGTATCGGGCAGTTTTGCGGTGAGCTTTTCTCCGGTGAGATTTTCACCGGTGAGGTTATCTGCCGGTGAGCTTTTCTCCACCGCCTTACGACTAAGAGATAAGAGACGCGTACACCCTAGCTGTGGTGGCATGAATCTGGTACTTTCGATTGTCTTACAAACGTTGAATCTAGCCGATTTCGGAAGTCGGAAGGTGTTTTTTTGTTTTGAGGCGCAGCTCTTAGGCGCCCGTTTCGGGCTTGAGCGGCGTCGGCGTCGGCGTCGCCGTCGCCGTCGCTGTCGCCGTTGCCGTCGGCGTAACCGCCCGAGGTTTCGTGACCCCCCCTCCCCCGAGGTGCGTGGCCCGCAGGTCAGTGGCCCCAGATCGTGTCCCCCCCGAAGTCACGTGACCCCCAGGTCACGTGACCGTGGGTCACCTGACCCCCGAGGTCACGTGATGATGATGACGATGCCGATGCGGATGCCGATGACGTCATCAGTGACGTCACTGATGACGTCATCGGCATCCGCATCGTCATCGTCATCATCACTGATGACGTCATCAGCATCCGCATCGGCATCGTCATCATCATTGATGACGTCATGAGTGACGTCAAGTGACCCCCCTGAAGCCATGCGACCCCTTCCCCCCCTTCCCCCGAGGTCACTTGGGCCCCCCCCGTACCTTCCCTCCTCCTCCTCAAGAGCTGCGCTCTAATTCGGCGTTACAGGGAGTTGTAAACGGCTTTCACTTTTTTTTCCAGTTCTTCGAGCATTATACAGAAAGAAAATAAAAAATAAAGAAAGAAAGTTTACAATTTTCTGTAATGCCGAATGGCGCAGCTCTGGAGGACGTGCGAGATACCAAGGGAGGGCATGCCTCCTCCTCCCCCCCGTACCCTCCCCTCCTCTTCTCCTGCTTCCCTCCCATTTAGCGAGATATTTTCGCCAAATATCCCGCTAAATTTAGCAGAGAATGTCGCGAAACTTTTTTCGCCAATTTAGTGGCGAAATTGAATTTGTGTTGAGGTCACGTGACGTCAATTTCCCCGCTAAATTTACAGGGAAATTATTCCGTGAAATTTAGCAGGTTAAGTTTCCCGCTAGATTGAGCAGGAAGTTTTTCCGCGAAATCTAGCGGAAAACATTTCCTGCTGAAGCCAGCGGGGAAATTTCCCGTTAAATTTACGGGAAAAGGTTCTCCGGTAAAATTAGCGGAAAAATTTTCCGATAAATTTAGCGGACAAAAATTTCCATGCTATATTTAGCGGAAACGTTTCACCTCCAAATTTACCAGTAAAATTTTCCTGCTAAATTTTGCGGTGAAACTTTAGCGCTAAATTTAGCGGAGTGAGTTTCCCGCTAAATTTAGCAGAAAAATTTCTACGCGAAATCTAGCGGGAAAATTGTCCTGCTAACTTTAGCAGGAAATCGTCCCATAATGCAACGCGCGCGGTTGCGGCGCCAGAAGGTGACGCCACTCAGCCTGAAACGGACGCCGAAGGCGACGCCAGTCAGCCTGAGTCAGTGACAAATGCCCCTAGTGTGCGTACATGATTGACTCTACTTTCCCCAAATTTTCACTTCAACGCTCACTCATTCACCACTCAACCTGCGAAAAGGCGCCTAAGAGCTGCGCTTTAAATGCTCAGCGGAACTTGGCAGACTGTGCAGGCTATAGATCCGTTCCATTAGGGTCATAGCAGAGATTGTAATAGAGAGAAAAAATGCCCTCCCCTCTCACCCGCCGTCGTCTGCTCCGCCGACTGGGCAGTACACTACTACCTAGCATCCGGCTGGCATACAAGCTCTGTTTAAAATCGCGTCATTCAGGAAATTTCAAGCGCAGATGCGCAGATTTTGGTATGCCAGTTATCGTGTAATACTATGCTAGATAAAAAGACTAACAGTGTCTAATTGCGCTGTTACCGGCGTGCAAATAAAAAAATGAGGAAAACTGTGTCAGGCTGGCCGGTCTCTCCGGCGAAAAGTAAATCCGGTTGCTGTACCTTTTTCACTATACAAAGTTCGTACTGGTGTAGGCCTTTAGCGACCATGAGTGGAAGTCTGAAATAATAAATAAAAACGTGCTCTCCTGCCGCAATACACGCAGTAGTTGATGGTAGTACTGCCGGCTGACTCAACTGCTATTTAAGTAACGGGAAAAGATATGCTAGTTGGATCACTTACCGAACTAGAACAACAGAGAGCTATAGGCTGATTTAGGAGTAGCCATAACTATTCTAAGAACGCGAACCACTTCACAACGACAGCCACGAGCGAGAGTTCGATGTTCGGTGCAGCCCGCCGAGTACAGCCCCAAGACGGTGATATGGCAACCTCCCGGTTTGTCGTCTGCTAGCGGAGTCGGGCGCGTGCCCTCTCTCGTTTTACCCTGCCGAACCCGCTGAATTTCCCGGATGTATGAAGAGGGCGCTGCTGTCGAACAAAACAGTGTCGCCGAGAGAGCGCTAAATGGAATGTGTCTATAGACCATTCTAAATGGTCTATAGACACATCTGAATCATATCTTTTTTTTATTATCCAAAACGATTGAAAACGATGCCGGGACATTACCCTCAAAATTCGAAACTTAGGAATTCAGTATTTGTGAATTAAAAAAAACAATTTCCAAATGCCGAATTTGAAGTTCCCGCGCGATCCGCGCCAGTGCAGTGAGTCAAATTTTGCGGTCTCCTGCGACTCGACTTTCTTTCGGACCTCCGCTCCGCGCCATGAAGCAAAGCGCCGTTGCCACAGCGACCCGAGGCGAGGAGAAGGGAGCCGGCGCGGGAGAAAACCGGTTTCTTCCCCGACTCGCCGATCTGCTCGAGCGCCGCCAAGTTTTCCTGAAGGAGGATACAAGTCCAGGAAGCGACATCACACCGAACTCTGATTTTTGGTATTTCAAAAGAGGGCGTGGGTTGCAATTGCGTTAAAAACATGTTGTGATTGCCGTTATTAAACGTTATAGAAATGTCGCCTACAAAGCTTCTGAATTTTCAGATTTTTGACGTCACCGATCAAAAGAAGGGAGGAGGCGAGAGCGGGAGAATCAAACGCCAAAATAAAAAGGCACGCGCGCGTGCAGGAAATTTTTTTCGCGATGCGGTTTTTTTGCGTGTCTATGACTACAATTTGCATCGTTTTAGACAATAAAAAAATACGACCTTTGGGGTGTCAGTGCCCCTTTAAAGAGCAGTTGAGTCAGCCGGCAGTGCTAACCTCAACTACTGCGTGTATTGCGGCAGGAGAGCACGTTTTTATTTATTGTTTCAGACTTCCACTCATGGTCGCTAAAGTCCTACACCAGTACGAACTTTGTATAGTGAAAAAGGTACAGCAACCGGATTTACTTTTCGCCGGAGAGACCGGCCAATCTGCCACAGTTTTCCTTATTTTTTATTTGCACGCAGGCAACAGCGCAATTGGACCCTGTTAGTCTTTTTATCTAGCATAGTATTACACGATAACTAGCATACCAAAATCTGCGCATCTGCGCTTGAAATTTCCCAAATGACGCAATTTGAAAGAGTTTGCACGTCAGCCGGATGCTAGGTACAGCCCACTCGGCGAAGCAGACGACATGCGGGGTGAGAAGGAGAGGGCACTTTTTCTCTCAATTACCTTCTCTGCTATGACCCTAATGGAACGGTCTATAGACCTTTTCTGCAAGTGCGCCGCCATCTTGAATTGACGTCACTTCCAGTATGGGCGAAAACATTGTTTTGCCTTTGCCACGCCAATAGAAGGCATTTAGGATAAAAGCGTAACCATCACACTTTCTCGTTTTGCCTCCCTTTATTTTTTTACTATTTGCAGGTTGAAACGTTTTAGTATTTTTTCGTCGCCCATGCCGGATACGCGCCTATTAGGTGGCTGGGGACGAGTACACAGAAAAGGTCTATAGCCCCGCGATCCAATAAGAGCGTTGGAGTGGAGAGCAGGTGACCCGACGTCACGGGAGCATTTGTGTCACCACGCCAAATCCGAGGCAGGAGGCTCGGGGGAATCGGCTGTCGTCTGCTAGCCAAGAGTCGTCTGCTCCGAAACCAACCAACTTCGAATGAACGTCCGAACATGTTCGTCCACTAGAATAGCGAGCACTTCGGGAACAGTTCATGAGACAACCACACGCTCAATCTAGCCACCAATCTGTGACGGATCCTAATGCCAGGGCACAGTGCGCTGTTTTGAGCGGAAACGGTCGATTTCATGGCTGCGATCGCCGGCGATCACCAACAGCCACGGCTCTACAATTAAGGCGAAAACAATCAAGCGGATAGGGATGCGGCGTCACTTTTTTGGTTTATATATAATTGAAACTAATACATTTCTGATTATTTATTCATCATATCTTCTCGTTGTAGATGGAATCGCGCGAATCCAATTGTCATCAAAAAAAGAAGAAGCCTAGAACTACTTTTTGTCGCGAAGGGCTCTGTTGCCATGGCGGTAAGGACGCCCCGGTGGCCCTCGACCATGGAGTATTATCACGTGCCTTGCTCCAGTGCACTTACTGGGTCGCGGAGGCCGCAGCCTGCACAGTTCGTTGAGATTGTATACTACTCAAAAATGAGGGCGCCACAGTTTGTTCAAAATGTTAGCGCAGCAGGAGGCGTATGAGAGACGCCGCAAAAAGGCAGACGCGTCTGACCCGGCATCGCCCCGTGCTCATCCCGCTCGTTGTGCGGGGCTGCGGAACGCGCTGGCCGCGATGCTGACGCAAGCAACACCGTGGATCGTCCAGTAATGACGTTTGGGAAGGGGGGGGAAGGTTCGGGCTTTGTTGCCGAGCTGGCAGGTTTGATCGTCGGTTGGCTATCCGGCCGGCGCAGCACGGCGATAAGTAGGAATTAGCGCTACGTCGGCCATGTATCAGCACTCCCGCTTACATGTACTACAATGCTGCGCTACACCGAACGCAAAACTTCGTTTCGCCTTAAAGGAGGCTTGAAATAAATTTTAGGCTAAGAAAATGTGTTTTTCTTTTCGATTGGGATTAATCGTGAATCGTGTATCGTTTAGCGAGCTAAAAGAGGGCGCCAGTGGCGTGCGAACTTGTTTTTGAGCTGGGGGGGAGGAGGGGGGCAACCCCCTTCCCCCGGGTCGCATATTTTTACTATTTTACTAGTGATGGGCCGAACTTCTGCCGAATCATAAGTTCGGTGTCGGATCTTGGGATTCGGTGGAGCCGAACTTTTGTCGAACTTTTCTAAAGATTCGGCAAGATTTAGCAAAACTACTGTTACCAGACTTAACGTTGATAATTAATTTTTTTCACGCGAAAAAAAAAAGTTTTTCTTAGCTTAAAAACAACATGTAGTGCCTATTGACACAGTTTTTACTAACAAAGGTGATATTCTGCAAGATAATTGTATCGGTGTGGCTTTTGTCTGTTTACTTGCAATTTTAGTGTCTGCTTCCAGAAGGTGGCGTGACAACGAGGTTGGGTATACGTAGCCGGCGCAGTCATGAATCTCACTACGAGAATTTGGATTTTGAGACTTCAACAGTGCACGCCTGCAAGTGTGTGTACATTGTTAAAATAAAGGCAATCACTGCGTTCTTACATCCTCTCGGAGTCGCCGTTTCGTGCGCGAAAACGAATGCAACGGTTGCTGAGCCTTCACCAGAAGAGATAACAATACTGTAAATATGTATGTTTTTCGATTTGAGTCACTTGACGTCAGCTTTGCATGAAAGTGTGCGTTCCATATTCGTAACGTGCCGTTTTTAACCTTTAAAATTCCGGTTTCTGGTGTTAGGACACACAGGACGTTTAGGAAGATGGGGAGAGTTAGGAATGTGGATGTGCAACGTCGAGCATTATACTTCTGTGTTTAGTTTTATGCAGGTACACGAAAATTGCGAAATAACGCGAAATAAAAAGCAATATTATTCTGTTTCGGCAAAAACTACATGTGACCTGAAAATTGAATTGTTATGATAATAATAAAAATTGACCGCATCTCCACGTGGTGAATGATGTTGGTTGGGGCGAAGCTCTGGTGGTGCTTGTCTGCGTAGACGCTGAGCCGCAGCATGCCGAGCCTTTCGTTCGTTTTCATCCATGTCAGAAAGAGAATGCGTGGTATGGAACGTGGCTATATAAACGCATTTGAGCATTTGACCGCAGCGCCCTCTCGTCTATAAACGTTGAGCCAATGCATGCAAAGTTTAACGCGATTATATACGCATTTGACCGCAGCGCCCTCTCCTGTATAGACGTTGAGTGGCTACATGCAACGTTTCATCCATGACAGAAACCCCAGGTCTTGAGTTACTACCACATCTCAGAGCCCCCTACTCGTCCTGTCGCTGCGCAAACAGATTTCAACATTTTTTCATCATTTTTTTCATCATTGTTTCTTTCTTTTTTGTTTGCCCTACACGAGCACGTGAGCTCACGAGCTCGTAATTTTTTATCATTTTTCTTTTTTTTTGCCCTACACGAACACGTGAGCATGTGCTCACTTGCACGTGATCTCACGAGCAGAAGCACGAGCAGCCGACGCCGGCCTACGGCGGACGGCGGACGGACATACGGACATGGCTAGCCCCTAAGGAGCTTCGTCCCTTATAATAATAATTTTATTTGCACATACTGCAAGGGGGCCCATGTGGTGGTGTGCGGGGCTAGGTAGATAGGTAGAAAACCCTTACGCAGAGCGCCTGCCATCCCGTCACCACATGTGAAAAAACAAATCTGATATATAAATGTACAGAATATGCACACTACAGAAAGTGCGTAAAAGGAAAAGAAAAGAAGGGGAAAACATGTATCACATTATGACGAGGATGCCAGCTGCATCCCATACATTCTGGCAAGCTCTCGTGACCCTGCCCCGTGTGACGTGGCAGTGGGTTGCGAGCACTGAGCGTAATTGTCCAGTTGTCAGTCAATGTTTCAACTACCTCGTTTCATCAATGGAAAGGTCAAATGAAAATCACGTTATCTAGAATGCACCGCATGATTTGTCCCTTGAGCAGTGGACTGCATAAATTACTATTCGATCTTCTGTTCTTGAGGCAGAAAATATTGAAGAGGACCACACTCGCAAAAGCTCACAAACGCACAGTTACCGTGTCGCCTACTCCACACCTCGCCGTAACCGCTGGTTGTACTAAACTGTACGATGTAACCGCGCGACTGCGCGGCGTCCATTTGCGATCCATGGCCCCGTCGCGTTCGTGCGCGTGCGCAGACATTTTCGAATTTTCGCCGATTCTTTGCCGAACTTTCCTTCTAAATTTCGGCATGTACGGGACTCTTGCCGAATCTGAAGTTCGGTAGATTCGGTCCATTACAAACTTTTACGGCGCAGCTGATAGACCCTTTAGCAACGTCGCTCACGCCGGATTGGCTGCTCGGCAACGCGCGGAAACTTATATCGCCAAATGCCTCGACAAAACAAAATGTTCGAGGAAAAAGAAAAAAGTAAGCCCACACCGTGGATAGAACCCAGCGTCTGCTACGTATGAGGAAGACATCTTACAACTAAGTTACGCTACCGCTTCGGAAACTCGCATTGTAATTACTGCCTATGTTGACGGCGGCAGCGCCTATCTCCACGAACCAGCCAATCCGGCGCGAGCGCCGTTGCTAGGGTTTGTATCGCCTGCGCGTTAAAAATATGCCCCTGCGGGTCGGGGAACGGTGCCCTTGGTATTCCTTGGGTGCCGCCGGCCAGTGTTTGCCCTGCCCAGTGGCGGCTGTTTCAAGGGGAGTGGGGGGGGGCAAAACACATGCCTTGCCCCCACTTTGAGAACTGGGGGACAAGCGCCCCCTTACTCCCCGGTTGGTACGCCCATAGATGGCGCGAAAGTATGAAATTATAGCGGACTATTCCTTACTTATTTTCAATCGAAAGCTCTCCGCTTTTTCACCGTGATGCATCCGCAGTGCCTAAGCACGTCAACCGAAGCCACCTCACGCATTGGACACGAAAATTGACGAATCACTCGGGACGTATGATCTCGTCAAAAGTCACATCCGTCGACGAATATTTGGATTCGCATTCGTGGCCAATGAGGCTGTAGTGTGACAGTACTTATCATTACTTGTGAATGACAAATTCCATGGTGCGCTTAAAAAGCACGGGGAAGCCTGGAGTCGTCGCCTTCGATGCCCGAGCGCGTCGCGACTACCAGGTTCCTCATTTCGCTTCTGAGTTGAGGATTTTAACTGAGAAAAAAGATTTAAAAAAAAATCATTTCATGGTTCTTTTAAGTTTAGACGCAGCCGTCGCTACTAGCTCGTGGTACCAATCAGGCAGCGTTCAAAGCGTATCATACTGGTGTTCGTCATGTTTTTTTGTGTGTTTTTTACATTTTGCATCATCGCTGAACCAATAATAGACAGAAAAGGTCTCGTGACATGCGCATTTGACTCTGATATATTTGTTCCATCACATCGTATACCGTCATCTGCGTCTGGCTGAAACGAAGTATAGCTCTGCTTCAGCGCTCACTTTGGACTATCTGAGCGCTGCGCGTCATCTGTGGACCGCCCTTTAGTCTGGTGTACGTGAGGCCGACAGCGCGTGGTCGCGTAAAAATCGATATATACGGAACAATCGTGCTAATTCAAACGGCCTCCCAGGCGGTCTTTCAGGCGGGTGGAGCTCGATTGTCCAGCGTGCAGAATCCCTGTCGCAAAAGCCCCGCGTCATTAGCCCCACTTTGAAAGCCCCGCGTTAAATTACCCCGTCCTGTTATTTCCCCCGTGCCAAAAGCCCCGTCCTCACTGCCCCCGTCCGACCCAATTTGCGCTTCAACCAGCATTGTTCTATTTCTTGACCTAATCCGTTGAGGGTCTACAAAGGTTCTTTTAAGTTAAAGAAACAACAATAAAAGGTTAACTTGAACCGCAGAAACACTTAGAATGACGTACAAATTACAATGGCAAATTGCATAAATCTTCATAACCAGTGATACATTCCACTGTGCTTAGGGGTATATACCAGTGTCCGAAAACCTAGCACCCAGCGATAAAAATGGGAAAAATGAATTTCAAGCGCAGGCTCTTGCGAAGAAAGGGACTGCGCATATAACTAGATACTGCTTTTTACGCCTTGTTGTCACCGGTGTTGTTCTTGGAGCTTCGTGACTATGCATTTCTGAATTTCTCGCACTACCATATGTGCGAAGCTTTCTAAATATACAAAGTCACGCGAAAAGCGCCCCCCCCCCTTTTACTGTACGTGTCATGGTGTAAGCATAAAACAAACATGGCGGCGCCCATACAACATAGCGGACACTGATCTATACTCAGACGTAGAGTTATAGACTTTACCTACCTAGATGGATAAAAATATTTTTAGAATGACGTAAGAGGAATGGAACTGATGTTTGTTGCTGTATACGTAATACGTATGGCTCGACGTGTTCAGGGTTAACAGTTTTGACAGAACCCACTTCGTCAGAACTGTGAGTTCCGCGTGCTTCAATGTAAACGAAAGCTTTGGTTCAATGATTATTAATAAACGGGTGGTGCACGAAATAACCTAATCTCAAAACACCTGTGTCAAAATCCCCGCTGCGAATTTCCCGTGTTATATCCCCCGTCTTCAAAATCCTCGGCTTTCAGAACCCCCTTTCCTTTATCCCCTTATCAGTTCCCCCGGCTTCCGTCCCCCCCCCCCCCCCAAGTCTGGTTACAGGACCAAGGAAAAAAACTGGAAAACTACAAACACGGCTAGGTAACCTTAAAAAGCAAGAAGTTAAAAAAAATGACAGAACAATTGAACACTAAAGAAGTGCAACCTAGAGTTGACTTATACAAAAGAACCTCGACAACCTTTGATGACTTCTGGCAGCGATGATATCATTGCTGTCTAGGATGTTGAGGTCGTAGAGTTTGACACATTTTTCTACTTAAGGAACTTTCCACGGTGAATGTTTCCCAGTCGAGATCAAGATACAGGAGATGGAGGTCGAATTTCTAAAAACTCAAAAAGGGAAGGACGCCGTAATAGTAGATGGATTCAAGTATTTATTTCAGCGAAAGAATAAAGGTGAGAAGACTGCCTGGAGATGTGCCAAATACTGGGAATTGAACTGCAAAGCAGCGGTTCTCACGGAACAAGAAAAAGTAATCAAGCAAACCCAAGGTAAGCGATTTTTTAATAGACTGTCTGATAGCTGTTTAGTTATCCTGAAAGGGGACTGAATTAATTGCACTTATTTAGCACAAATTAAACATTTCTGCTACAGTAATTGATTTTCATCACGTTCATATGTTTCAGAGCACAACCATCCCCCTAATGGCAGCCAACTACGGGAAGAGCGACTCAAAAATAAATTGAAGGAAAGGGTGAGGTCGGAGCCGCATTTGCCAGCACCCCAAGTGTACAGCAGGGAGATCTTGAGCCTTGTGGGTCAAGTAAGTAAAAACATTTTTTTTGTCTTGATATTATTTGTTTCATTACACGAGTATACCTGTGCATTATGTCCACGATTGAGACTTGTTTGTGACGGGACGAATTTGTTCTAGGTTAATGACACGGTAATGGCGGAGCTGCCGACTTTCGAGAGCGTGAGGAGCACCATGTACCGGGAGAAGAAAAAGCAACAGCCAAGCCTACCAAGAAACATGGCCGAGATTAACCTTGGAAGACTCTATACGGAGACACTCGACAAGCGAGACTTCCTGCTGTTTGACATCAGCATAAGTGCAGGCCGTATTCTTTGCTTTTGTACGCAGGAGCTACTCTTTCATTTTGCGGAAGTGGTAGAGGTGTTCATCGATGGCACGTTTTTCTCGTGTCCGTCCTTGTTTCATCAACTGCTCACAATCAGCGCCGTCAAAGAGGGGTGAGCTTCAACATGGCCTACTTTCTTCTACCTGGGAAGTCTCGAGAAGTATACGTGGCGGCATTCACGAACTTCAAGGCAGCGTTCGACGCTCTTCGTGCACCTCTCTTGCTCAACGTTGTCCGTACGGACTTTGAACTCGCCCTTATCCAGGCTTTCCTTTTCGTGTTTCCTGGCATTCGGCACCGGGGCTGCCATTTCCACTTTTCTCAGGCCATCTGGAGAAAGGTTCAGGACCTCGGACTTTCTAAGGCCTACCAAGAAGATTCTTCAGTAACATTGTTTGTACGCCAGACAATCAGTTTGGCCTTTGTCCCGCCAACTTTTGTACGTGTTGCTTGGCGGAGTTTGAAGGCAACAGCGCCACAAGCCCCAGGAGTCCCACAACTGATCCTGTACTTCGAGGATACCTGGCTCTTGGGGAACTACGAAATCCACCAGTGGAACCACCACCAGAACAACGGAGCCCGGACTAACAACTTCAAGGAAGCCTGGCACCGGTGAGTACATTTTGCAATATTATAAAATGTAGTTATCCTAGTATCAAATTTCTTATCTACCAGGAGTTGTGACCTCTGTGCTTTTCATCTGCAGGAAAATTAACAATGCCATCGGAAAAGCACACCCCAATGTCTACACGTTCGTGGAGCATATCAAGCAAGACGAGGCCACTAGCAGAGTCACCCTCCTCCAAGTGTCCAACGGCGGCCAAGCCCGAAAGCGTCAAAAGAAGTGGGAGATGAAAGACGAGGCCATAAAGAAGCTCGAGGAGCGTCTGTCCAATGGAGAACTGAGCATCCAAGAGTTCCTGAAGCTGGTGCAGCGATATTGCGGCATATAAGTAGTGGACGTTGCTCCCATGAAAGTGTATGCAAAAACGTGTAAATAAACTTCCTGTAATTTGCATTATTGTTGAGATATGAATTACTGACACAGAATTGCAAAGAACACAGTGCGCGCTGATTTGAAAATAAGAGCAGAGGTGTACGAGTGCATTGACATTAGTCACTTACGAGTGCTTTAATAATTGCCAAAAAGTAATGCTCAGAAGATGAAAATAAAGGTTATAAAATAACACTCCTAGTTTTAGTAATACCTGATGAAAAATTGCAAGTTTAAATGATCACGGATCGAATATTCCGTGCTCCGAAAAGTCTGTAAGCCGACACTGAGAAAGCATGCCGATCCGTGCACCGCAAGACACGTAACCGTATCGTCCGCAGGTGCATAGCGGGGAAATTGGGCCCGGGGATATTGACACTCGGGGCAAACGAGACGGGAATTTTGAAAACGGGGATTTTGACACTCGGGGGAAATGGCACGGGGCATTTGGGACGGGGGAAATGAAATCGGGGGATTCGTGCTACTAATCCTTAATAAACCGTAACTTTAAATATTTTGCCAGTGACTGATATTTTCTGTGTGTTCGATCACTTCTAACGTCCCAAGACGTGAATGTGTATGGCGCACGCCTGAAGAACAGGAAGCTTCATCCGGTTAATCTTTACTTGAGACCCGGGTACGGCATGATTATGTTACACAAGCTCGTGTGCACACTTGGCGTCTTTTGGTTAAAAAATGCTCCGCCATCAAGCTGACAACCCAATCACCTGTCACGGGGAATTCGCGTCATGGGCTTCTGAAACTGGGGCTTTTGAAAGCGGGTCATAAAGGAAGGGGCGTTTGCCGCGGGACATTTGACACGGAGCTTTTGACATCGGGTGATTTTGTGCACCACCCCTTTCAGGCACTTCACAAAAAGAGAACAAAGCAGCGTGCCAAAACACGCCATCCTGTCAGTCCACCGAGACAGACAGAAAAATCTTACATAAAAGCACCATGTACGCCTTCCAACAAAATAAAGTCAGCTTTTTTATGCCTTAGCAATCTTCCTCGGTATCACATTTATGCGTACTTTGGTGTATTTTTCTTTTTCTTTTGTTACTCGTTGAGGGCGTGAGCACTCTGAGTAATATTACAGTCTGCTAACGAAAGTGGTTGCTAGTTTTTATTTTGTCTAGTCAGAAGTAATATGTAACGGTGCCATCTTATTTAGAGAGACGCGAGATAAGCCAAACAAAGCACAACTCGAGGACCCATAACGAATAAGTATTTATAAAAGCGCGACGGATTCCTTCTGCGGCCATACATTTCACGCCATAATGAGAGTTCGCCGGCTACCCGACACCTCGGTGATGTTCTTTCAGCCACGAAGCCCAACTAACCGAGACATAAAGAAGTTAAGTTTTTTCCTCCTTTTGTTGTGGCCCTGAAAACGGATACTGTCAAGAGTGCGTCGAAAACAAATGCCTTGTCTTACGACGTACTTGTTTTGTTTTGCACTTTTCTTTGCGGCACCCACCGTACCAAAGAATGATTCACTGAGATAGACAACCACAGACAGATAAGCGACACTCGCTGTAGAGAGAAATTTTATGCAGCGAAGCCTCTCAGTTGTAGTAGCGTAAATCCGGTCATAAAATGCAGCGACTGAATTCTGGAGTGAACCATTTATGTACGTTCTCTTGTTGTTCGTGTTGCCATTTTCCCGCGTTTCAGAAGTTCCTCCAGTTTTCGTACTTGCCATTTGCTGTGCATAACATTTCTAAATGCTTATATACGTCAGCCTTCTTCCAGGATGTATCTCATGTATATACAATTATTATTCGGATAGAGTTTCGCTGAAAAAAAAAAAAAAAAGGTGGTTGTAATGGGAACCGGACGATTCGGTGCGGACGTTTCGGAACGCGGTCGTTTCGGTACACGGTCGTTTCGGTGCACGGTCGTTTCGGTCTGCGGTCGTTTCGGTACGTACGTGGTCATTTCGGTACGTGGT
>JAZHYW010054845.1:0-47976 GCA_037355805.1 Ixodes ricinus
ATGCGTTCTGAACAAAGAGCAAGAGATTACAACCCTGAACAAGTAAAAAAGTATAGAAGGGTCATAACAAGAACGACTGACGGTTGCAATTAAAATGTTAACACGTTCTACGGTCGAGGCGAGAAGAAGCCGATGTTTTCACGCATACCGGAAAGGTCCAGAATTGAAGATGGCGGCGCCCACGTAGAAAAGGTGTATAGTCTTTTGTTTATCCACTAATCATTAAAATCAGAATTCTTGTATCCTCCTCTCCCTCAGTTTCTCGGCACGTGACGCGTTGACCTATTATTCGATTTTAAGTTAATGAACTCCTTGTTCTTTTCAGCAGGAGTCTAAATAAAGGCTAGAGGTTTTACAGCGCGGCTCGTAGGCGCCCGTTTCCGGGTTGAGCGGCGTCGGCGTCGACGTCGGCGTAACCGTGCGTTGCATTATGAAACGTTTCCCATATTGACGTCACACGTGACGTTACGTGTTACGTCACGAGGGTAAAATTTCCCCGCTAAGTTCGGCGGGAAAATATTTCGCTAAATTTGGCGGGAAATGTTTCCGCTAAATTTAGCGGAAATTCTTCTGCTAAATTTAGCGAAATAATTTCCCGCTAAACTTAACAAAAAAAAAATTTCCGCGAAATGCTAGCGAAAAGTTTTTCCGTCAATTTTAGCGGAAATATTTTACCCTCGGACGTCATACGTGACGTCACGCTAAACTTGGCAGGAACATTTTGCGGAAATATTTCTGCCAAATTTAGCGGGGAAATTGACGTAACACGACCTCAACACCAATTCAGTTTTCCCGCTAAATTTAAGCGGGCAAATTTTCTCTTAATTTAGCGGGAAATTGGGCGAAAATCTCCCGCTAAATGGGAGGGGAGCAGGAGAGGAGCAGGGGAAGGTACGGAGGAGGGGAATACCCTCCCCTTCATACCCTCTCCTTCTTCTCCTCAAGAGCTGCGCACTCATTCGGCATTAGAGAAAATTGTAAACATCTATCATTTTTTGTTCCGTTCACAGAAGAAAAAACGCTTCCCGCTAGAGCCTTTGAGCCTAAACGTTTTAAAAAGATTAAAATAGGGTTATCGCTCGACGCCAGATGTTAGGCTGCTGCATCATAACGCCGGAAAAACAAAAAACACGCGCTCGTTATTCCGCATGTTTTAAAACGTTGGGAACGTGTTACGGCTAGACGCCAGATGTTGAGGCAGCTGCATCATAGCGCCGAAAAACAATAACACGCGCTCCATATTCGGCACATATACCCCCGGCACGCCACACGTACCACGCACAACACCATGAATCGCGGACAACGCCGAAATCACGTTCCCCTAGGTTGCTCCTTCTCATTATAGGCCGGGCATTTTCGAGGCAGTCACTTCCCCGGGGACCATCTGAGCAATTACTGAAATTCCAGGTATGGTACGCTCTTGTCTTTTCCATATTTTGAATCGAATATAGAAGGTGTCTTAACCCGTCCATCGTCAAACCGGATTTACTCAGAATGCTTCGCATGGCCTGCAAGCGACGCAATCGAGGTCACAGCTTGTAATGCGTCGTACATATTGTCTACACGCACATTCGAGACATTACGTGTGTGAAGCAAAGATGATTCCGCCGTGCTTGAAATGTGCCCTCGGGTAATTCTTTCATCATGTCTGCAATGAAGCACCGTGTCTTTTGTATAATGTTTGGGCAGTGCGACCGCGAGCCTTCATTGTTACCACTAAAGAGCGCGTACGGGGCCCTGAACGATCGATATGGAATCTGTCTTGTTCTGATCGTCCTCTCTTCGCGTTCTGTGAACTCACCAAAGCGCCAAATCAAGATATGCGCATCCTCTCTCCGTGGCTGCATGTAAGTACGTATAAACCTTCGCATCGCGTATCGCCCGGGAGAAAAATGCTGAGTCACTGAGCTGTGGGCGCATGCGCAGGGTCTGATATACGACACACCAGAGCAAAAGCGCATGCGCAGAAGGCGCTCCACAGCCCAGCAGACAAAGATGGCGGCGCGCAGAAGGCGACTTTTGCAAAGGTCTATAGTACTTTTCACGATCCGTGCTGTGAACCTGTATCAGACGATCGGATCGCGTAGCATCGAGTTTCTAAATAAGACTATCTTCGCCTCTTTCGATTTCCGGAATCGCGTCCGTTGCACGCATTTTTTGTTCACGGCCCGTTGATTTGGTTATCCGCCCTATAACAAAAAGCGCAATGTCTTGTTAAAAAAACATTAATATTTTATAATTTACAAGCACAATAAGCGCGTTCTTTTCTTAATTGTTTTTCGCAAAACCCTTGCGTCCCTACGATATTTGTTACTCGCTAATTGGATTTGGAGTGAGCCGCGTGAACGCAATACGACGAGGAAGACAAGACCTATGTCTTTTCCCCCAAACATCGTTACTGGTGGATTCACGCAGTGACGCTACGGTGGCTAAAAGGGAAGGTGTCAGAATCCCGCAGCTGGCTCCGTGTGCGGCGGCGCGCTAGTATATTGTGACGACGATAGGTGGCGCCCTAATTGACCCTGAGAACCAAGTCGACGCTGAATGTGTACGTGACACATAAGCAGGCCATGACTTCGGGACCCGGCTGTACGACAACCGTGTATGCAGTGGCCTGCTGTTTGCAGCACGAGCAGGGCCCTCCGGACGCTGCCTTATACAAGCGGCGGTTCGACGACGCTGTGACCACAAGTGTGTGTAGGGCGTGCAAAGCCCATGACGAAACGGTGGCACACATCGCTCTAGAGTGTGCAAGTCTCCAGCCTATTTGGCCACAGGACAAAGGACCACAACCTCGGACTTGCCTGACACTCGCTGAGGCGTTGGCCTTCCTTATACCAACAATGAAACCTCAGCAATCCGATGAAACAGCTTGTGGAGAACATCCATGCTACAAAGTCGAACGTGACCTCCATCAGTATGCACATGCCTGCATGAAGGCGACCAAGACAAGACTTGAGGACTGGTGGAAAAAGGTCTACATCGGGGGCCATTCAAGACAGACATGGTCCCAGGCTTCGGCACGAACTCAGTTCGAGCCCGCACGTTTCAAAAGGAAAAGCCGCAACGTCGTTATTATCATCATCAACAGATGCCAATTGCAGACGCGGCGCTGGAAAAGGCTCGTTCGCGTCGCTAGAAGTGCTCGTTTCTAGTGCTGTTCCCGGGAAGATCACCCTATGCGTTCAGACTGCCGCGATGGCAAAACGGCAGACACACTGAAAACAAACCAATTAGTCGTTAGTTGTTCATACAGCGGGAGTTTAGTCTGCCTCATCTGGCGACAGCTGTAGATGAGCAATTTAGCCAGTGGAGTATAACCGCTATACTAAGGCCTCTAATGTGCTCCACGTAGCAGTGATATGCGACCGCACGCCGGTACGATGCTCATCCAGATCGAAACGGGCGGGGACGGGGAGAGAACCCAGGATCCCCGGGTTCTGCAGCGCGAGCTTACGCTCCATGTGCTTGAGCTGGTGTGCGCCAGCCCACTCGGCCCCCGATCTCCCGAAAACAAACCCGCTACTTTGCTACCGGAAGCACAAGAGGAAACGTTTCTACAAAAAAAGAAAAAAGGAGAGGAAAGTTTCCGTTTTCACCGGTCCCGACGACGACGACGACAAAGACGATGAAAGCATCGGCAGGTTTATTCTTATGTTACGTTTGCCACATGTCCAAAATCAACGTAGTTTAACTTTCAAAAGTATTTTTAGCAGCGCATGTCGCACGCGATACTTAGTCGCGGATCAAGAAAGCACCCAAATAGCAGCGGACGTGAGCGGACGACGCATCTCAGTGTCGACAGCAGCGCCACCGCCGCATCCTGACCGGCTGCTCCTCCTCTCGCGCGTCGATGCTGGGGCACCTCCTCTTCTATACTTCGTTTCAGCTTAAAGGTCGACGACAAGTTTGCGCTTTCCACTTTTCCCTCGCTTCCCCCTCTCCCCGTTCTACCCCGTCCATTGTTGCCTGTTTCCTCCTCCCCCATGGCGAGGAGGATCTTCAGCCTTGCAGAGTCTCGAGTCGTGTCGTCGGTCTTTAAGTCCGGACGCTGCCGATGCTACAAGTGCGAGCTCCGGGCTTCAGCGTCCCAGCCAAGCACGCGCTCTCGTGCAGTGCAAGCACTGGTCAGGGACACATGCTCGAGCTTGTAGCATCGGCTGCGTCTGGACTTTAGCTGAAACGAAGTATGCGAATCAAAAGTTTGTCTGCTTCTTGCGAGGGGTTTTACTGACGCCAGAACGCCAAGCTACGGTTGCCTCTGACGGAAGGATAGTGCGGAGAACTCAAAGCTAGCTGCCTTCAGACTATCCTTCCAATCGGAGCCAATCAGAGGTCGGCGTTCTGAAATCACCGAAACCTCTGCTCAAGAGAGCAGACGACTTTGCGTTCCTCCACATAGCCACCGTAGTGACGCCTAGTTCGCGTCGGCATTGCTGCCAGCGTGCCTTGCAGCGCCTCACAACGAGCGGGACTTTAGCACGCGGCGACGCTATGGTGTCTGGAACAGTGTCTCCCACTGGCGTGTTTATCGCGTTCGAAAAAGTGATCCCTCGATTTCCGCCTGGTGACGTCATGGAGGTGTCATGCTGTCGCCGGTCGCGATCCTTGCGGTGTCCCTGTAGCGGTGATGGATGTGGCACGCGCCTGTGCATGTCGCTCGTAGTGTGGCTGTCCAGTTAAGCTTCGGCAGCCAGAAGTTGAGACGCCGCGATGGCGGCAACACCCGCGTTCACTCGTGCTTTTCGCCAGCATTTCTGCGAACAAGCCGCCAGTGTCGCGACATCTGACAGCATAACCCTCCCGCTTTACGACGACATTTCTTTTTTGTCACATCAGGACCTATTTCTATGTATGGGCGGGATAGGACGCTAAGCACACCGGTGAGAAGCGCTCCAGGCGTACCATAGGCCTCCTCCGTTGCCCAGGGGGCGCTGCGAAAAGGGACTTGTTAGGAAGTGTTTTGCGTAGTACAAGCTTGAGCGTCTCGAACTGCCACAGGTGTTAAAGCGTGCGTCCTCTGGGGCTCTAATCTGGACACATGGTGAAACACTCGGCGGGAAATTCAATCGCCGTGATTGGCCGGCGCCAAGGAAATCGGCAGCTAATCACGGCTGCCAATTTCCCGCCGACTTTTTCGCCAAGTGTTCAGATTCGAAGCTCCTGGTGTGGAACGCGAGATCACGAGGAAAATACAAAGAACTAAAATTCGAACGCCGTCGAAGCACATGTCAATGGAGAGTTTTAGGGAACCGTTTTCGCACTTCCGATAGAATACGATGGGCCCTCCGGTACGGACTGCGCATGTGCTACTGCAGAGACTCGCATATGCGCAGTTTGTACCGGAAGGCTTATCGTACCGTGTGCAAAAAACTTTTTTCCAAAACTCTCTCATTTGCCAACCCTAAGACGCCAAGAGCGTGAATTAAGAGACGCCGTTTAGCTTGTCCGAAAAAACGAAGGAAAAAAGAAAGGTAAATAAAGCGTCCGGACGCCATATGGTCTGACGTAACCGCCCAGAGATAAGAGACGCGTGCGTTAGAGGTAGTGGCATGCATAGCCTCCTATACATGACCAAGCTTGGCAGATCGTCATGAGAAGCGGCCGCCGCAATGGGAAAGGGAGCGACAGACAACGGATGAGAGGAGAACCACTTGACTGGCGCCCCACTGCGGCGATACGCCGAAATACAATTCTCCCGAGCGAACAAGTGTGTTTCGGGTCCTAACCGCTGCCAAAGCTGTGCGCTGACGTCCAGGTCCCCCCCCCCCCCCAATCTATGGCACTGGGTTCCCCTAGTGTCCCTACATTCTGAAAGGTAGCGCAGTTGCTTCTCTCCCCGAGTTTTCCTCCTCTCCAACGAGGACAATCCTCCTTGCCCTCCTCCCGCGCCACGCCCCCTTCGCCATGCCTGAGCGAGGCCCACAAGGCGCGCCTGTGTGCCGGGTCGTACTTGTGTGCTATCGCAAAAGCAAATTAAGTTTTTTTTTTTTCAAAGTTTTCTTTTTTTTAACGTGAAGAAGCTAGCGTTTGTGCACCTTTATGAAAGTTATACAGCACGGGAAGACGTCTCGATCGGCAAATGTATTTCCGCGAACAGAGTTGGAATCACTCTGGTGTAAAGACAACCTTTCTCCAATTCCGCTAAACCCAGATGAAAAAAACAAAACAAAAAAAGCAATGTAATCTTTAGTTTTTTTGGGACATCTGCATGCACTGCAAGAATATATCTAGTTTGCCCGTTTAGTGCAGCAAGAGCTGATAGCAGGCACACGATAGGATGCACTTCTCCCTGCGTGGAAACAGAGTTTTGTAGGCAAGGACTGCGTTGCTAGCAGGAGCTGGTGCCGTCGCTTTGAGCACACTCTTATGAAAAAGGGTCTCGATAGTCATTCCTAAAGAGAGGAACGCTCTTGTTACCTATGTTCCTTTAGAAAGGGAGAAACTTTCGCCCTGAAAGCAGGGTAGCAACGTTCCTCCGTCGCCTGCATCTCATTATGGCGGCCCCTAATCAAGCAAATCGAGCTGAATAATGCTTAACGAGGACGCTACGTCTATTGCATAAAACAAGGAAAGCAGCAAAAAAGAAAAAAAGAAGAAGAAGCGTAACACGAGTTTTTTGCGAACTGTATTTATTTCCGAAGACAGCTCTCTACCGTAGGTAAATAAACTTGCGTTTCGAAAGCAGTTACTCAGTCTTCTCGTCATGAGCACTGCGATGTTAAACGGAGACAACCGATACCAAGTTACTTCGCGCACTTTGCGTCTTACCTTTGCTATTTCTCGAGCCACAATTCCTTCGGCAACTGCACATTGCGGAGGAGTGGTAGACCCTTCGCGAAACCAAAAGCCGCTCTCAAAAGAGCAAATTCGAAGACGCGGTTGCACGATAACCAGAAATCATTGCGTCGCATGAGTGAAGGTTAAATCGCTTGCCACAAGATGGCAGGGTCAAGCACAGTAATTGCTAGTAGCTAAGATAGGTGGCGCTAGGTATCGCCTAATTTATGTTCTACAAAGATATTTTTATTTGCTCACGCCACCATTGAGCTTCGGGTCCTTCGTGCACCTTCGTTATAAACACATGTAGGTACATTTCGTATACTACAAGCATCAGCTGAACATATACATTGAGCGCATGCATATACAGGGCACATACAGAAATCATTACAACAGCATCACTAACCCGATTTTACTTCTGTGTTCGGTGTTTCTGCCATTTTTGCTCGTCGTATTGAAGGTACGGATTTTCTTGGTGACCCTAAGACATACATGATATTCCCAGCATGTTGATTTTTTCTTCAGTAATATTATAGCTCTGAGAGTATTTTGAACGGCCCATGGGATGAATTTCTTAGCAAATTGTAAACGCTGATGTCGTAATTTTTTTAAAAAACAAATTAAATAAGCCACTCCACTGTGGTTACAAGCCATGTGTTTGGTTCCCAGCACGGCACGTCGTACCCAGTTTTTCTATTGTCGTATTGGTCTTTCTATTTGTGCTGTTCTCGTGGGCTCCAATTGTCGCCTTGAATTCATCTCTGTAGAGCGGATATACACTCAGCTGGAAGCGATGTTTCACGGGCAGAGAAATCACTTTTCGATTAACTTCAATGCAGTCATAGCCGAGACTTGCGGCTAGGTGTACGGAGCTACGCCGTGGCGAGCTCGAAAACTACGCGCTCATCTTAGCGCGCTACTTGAGGACAGTTTCTCATGGAACTGTAGTACATTTAAACAGCAAAATAAAAGATAATTTCTTTTTGTCGCTTTGACCTACCATCCTCCCTTAACGCTAAAATTCCATACTGTAGATATACGTATTTTCCGTCATATTTTCATACTGTTCACTCCTTTCCCTAGAACGCAATCGCTCTCGAGGTAAGGGCAACAGGACATCGCAGACGACAGTTGCCTTGGCCACTGTACGATATGAGCTACGGTTCAGACCAGCGTTACAACATGACTATCCACCGGTCAATCGATTGCACCGTAATCCCTCAAGCGGTCTTAAACTCTTTAATGTAAAGCGGAATGTCAACCTGCGACACTCGCCCCCACCGATCACGGTTCAACCGTCGGCATCAATGCCCGACACCTTGTTGTTACACCAGTGATACGCGAACGCACGGTCATATCGGTGATAATTGCAGTCTTCTGTTTACAACGCACAACACTGCCATCGCGATGTTGCTGCTATGTTGCTGACACGCATAAATACGGAGACCGCGTTGATCGCCGGTTGGCACTCGGCATCAGAAAACAAAACCGAACTCTTCACAGAAGGCACCCAGGCACCCGGCCGCAAAACCTGCCTGCCTTGGACGCAGTTTTCGCGATTTTCATAACGTCCTCAACGTCGACACATTGTTCCGCGCGGTTTCGCGTGGTTTCCGCAATCCGGAGGTGGCCATCTTACCCAGTGTACGCAGCGCTGCTGGCACTGCTCCGGAACTTCGCTGTTTCTAGCGGACTTGTTTGCTTGTTTGAAAAAAATAAAAAAATTAGTGTTAAAAACGTTAATGTAACCAATATTTTCTGCACGTTTGGACTGCGAGGTGGCATTACAGGCGGCTTCGCTGCCGCTGAAGCTCAATCAGCTCAACAACAATTAATAAATAACGCGCGCGATGTGCTCGAAAAACGAAACCGGAAGAAGATAAGGCGGGAGGGCGGTACCTTTCTCCTGTCTGCCTCTAGAAAGAGAAAACATCTCGTTCCTCCCTTCTTCTCGTGTCCGCTCGGTGGCGCGTTAGTAAAAGGGAGGAAAACGCGCCGCTGCTATCTCTTTCCTTCATTTTTTTCTTAGAGTGCATGGATTGGGCACGCGCCCGCAAGGATCGCAATCCATAGCGTACGGTCTGCTTAAACTTTTTTGTATCTTGAACAAAGTGCATTTGCAGAAAATAATCTCTGCAGAAAGGGAACAAGAGGGACAAAGGAGAAACACAAATCTTCAAAACCAGGCGGATTTTTTCGGTCGCGCACCAGTCACCTAGCTGTGTTTCGAGATTTGTGTTTGTCCTTTGTTCCTCTTGTTCCCCTTCTCCAGGGATTATTCTCGTAATTCTTGTCCAGCTCGCTTGCACCTTTGCAATTAATTACATTATAATTAGGGTTCCGTGTTTTCGGAGTTTAGTTTTCGTCAAATTCGGAGGGTGTTTTCAGTTATTTTTTGCCAAAGATTCGGAGCTTATCGGAGTTTATATTTATTTGATTCCCAATTCTCCGAAATTCGGAGATTAATTTCGCAGTGTTTCCTATTAAAAATAATAAATAATCCCCGGATGGAAATGTATGCCAGATAAAAAATAAAACGCGCTTGTATCAATTAAGATTTCTTCAGTTGAATTTGGCGTTGGTTTCATTGGCAATACTAATTTGTCCCACGACAAAAGTCGCCCACAAGTGTGGCTTCGATAAACGTCGATACCTTAAAATCAATAAACTGCTGGAGGTAGTCGCAAGGAAGCTCGTAGTGATTCCATCAATCTATCCCGCGGCCGCGCGAGGTGGAGTGGTTAAGGATGTACTAGAGAAGTTCCCACTGCCCCTTCGCTATTTTATACAATCTCGATGGTCCATAGCTTTCATTGTTGCAAAAATATACACTCTCATTTCTCTAAATCCCAAATCCCATTGTCCAAACTGGAAACCAAATGAGTGGCTTTTGTTGTGACAGGAATGACACGATGACCTGCTTCCCTGAACCAACCTTGACGAGACCAGCCATGAGACCCCTTTTGACAACGGTCCGAGGCTTTAAAGATAATCACGGTGTCATTTTCCCAGGACCATTGATGCTGCGCTGCTCAAACTGTTGGGAAGGGGGGGGGGTGGCATGGGCACATAACCATTCGAAGCTTATCGGAGACATCCGAATTGACAAAACAATTACCAGAGGGTGTTGTTCGGAGTTTTTCGGATTTATCCGAAAACACGAAGCCCTAATTATAATGCATTTACAGACTCTGCTTCACTCGAGCTAGGCAGATAAAATACACCACAACTCGTGCAAAACCAGGACTTTTCGGTAAGTTTTAGCATTACCGATCGTTTTGCCAAGCCAGCAGCTTGGTTTACTTCGTACACATATTATAAACGTAGAATACTGCCTGAAACTGTGCACATGCGCGGGGAGGAATATGTGACGCCTGATATTTACGCACCTCGTGCTTATAACTACCCATCAAATACACTCACTTGTATCTTCTCAGTTAAAATAGAAAAATAAGAAATAGCGCGTGATCGGTTGCCTCGTTAGCGCGTTTCTCCATTATCCCAATTATTAGCGAGACGCTTTTTGATCCTTACTTTGTTTCAAAATATTGTTTTTACGTGCAAGGTACGCAGTTCACTTGCAAAGCGTATAAGCTTGGCCGCACGCCCGCTGGCGTACTTTACTGCGTGAGTTACAAATGAGGACAGAGAGATCTTTTAGCAAATCCTTCAAAAGACAAGATAAATTTTCTTCTTTTTTTCTCAATAAGTGATGTTTTAATATTTACAGAAGACAAATCACATACAAAGCCGAAAACAAGAAAATATGTATTGCTACAAGGCGAAATATTGCACATTCTGTCAACATCTAGACTAGTTGCCTTTTGAAGAAACACTCCTTTTCAACTCCAAAGACACCCGTAAAAAAAGAGCCTACTGCACATTTCTCACCATATACAACCTCCTACCCCAAAAAATCTCCAGCACAGCAAAACAACCCTTTTTTTCCAAAAGGTCGTACACATCATTCTGTTTTGCTGTAACTGAGGGTCCGAAACAACATTTTTTTCGAACAGACAAATTTATACAAAAAAGCGGTGCATGACGTGTTAAGCTAAACATTTTGATGAATTATAGTAAAACCAGGTCACGCGACTAGCAAGATTTGTAGGATTTTTTTAATGTATGTCCTTGACAGCAATCCAAGCTAAGTCCACTATGCTCGAAAGCCTATGCTCCAAGCTTTAATAAAATAAACACAACACAAAAGCTCCTAATAGATCGAAGTGTCTCACTATGAAAGGTTTTCTTTCTCCTATTTTGTTTTTGTTTTTTGGGGGTTCCTTTTTGGAAGTGGTAGTGTGAAAAATGGAAGGAGCTAGCTGCATATGGCTTGCGTTTCTTGAGGCCAGTCTTTGCTAAGGTCATTCGCTCAAACTGATCGTTCGTGAAGTGATCCTTAAAAATGAATCCAGCATCTCATATTTTAGTTGCCATTTCTGTAGCACCGATCGGGGAAATATGTTGGATAACAAAAGCGCGAGCTGCTCTTTCGTTCGTGACTCTCTTTTCACTGACGCGATATGATCACGGTAACATTACAACCCTCTTTATTCTAGTGGCATCCCATTCTATCAGGGATCGTTCTCAACTTGGCCGACTCAATCCAAGCGAGCTAAGAGCGATTGAGCCAGTTTCCATTATCAAATACGCGTGAACAGGTGTGCCAAAGTTCTTCGTTCCGGTAATTTAGTTCCACGTCTGTCTCGTTTCATGATCATACTAGGCGATCTTGACCTGCGAGACCGAAAGAGACAGGTAATACGATCCAGGGTTTTGCAATGGCTTACCTCGCAAAGTCTCCCTCGGAGGCAGTCGAAAAATTTCCGACCGATCCGGTGGAGCCATTGTTTTCGTCGCTGAAGATTTCTTTTCCCGTCGTGACGGCAAAAAGCTTATTCCCTTTCGCAATGCTGTTTGTGCAATCCACAGCGCAGCATGATGGCATCGCGTTGCCGCCGACGTCGTGGTAACAAAACAAAAAAATCTACGGCCGGGCCGTAAGCAACGGAGCGTTGCTTTTTAAGCAGACCACCGAAGTGCGCGGGATCATTGGAAGGCAACGGCGCAACGGTCACGTGTCAGGCCCGATCCAATTGAAGGGCATGTGCAAGGAGAAAATTTTCTTCCCCAATTCAGACAATGGTTTGCGCTATATTTCAGTATATGTATAGGGGCCTTAGGTTACCTGAGAAATGGCTCTTTGATGCTCTGTGCTACCAGATCCTCGCTCCCCAAACCTGCGACCGGGCATTCTATGGCTCCGTCGTCAAACTGCCAGGCTTTGTGAGTATAAAGGAGGCTCTGTGTGTATGAATCGGGCACTTTCGATTGTCTTGCGACGTTAACTCTATATCTGATTTTGAACGTCCATAGGTGCTTTTCCGTTCTTTAACATTCCACAAGGAAAACAAAAAGCTTAGTTAACGCGTTATTAGTAGTGCGAGGCCCAATCATGTGAGCTTCTACTTTACAAAACGAGGGCGACCGTTCGTTCAAAGCTTCAGTGCAGGAGTCCTATACGGAGTCAAGTTCGTCTGCTTCTTTGCAGTGGTTGTGGTTACATCAGAACGCCGAGCTTTGATTGGCTTTGATTGGAGGATACTGGGTATAGACCTCAAAGCAAGCTGTGTTGAGGTCTACCCACTATTCTCCCATCAGAGCCAATCAGAGCTCTGCATTCTGACGTCACCACAACCACTGCAAAAGAAGCAGACGAACTTGCGCTCCGCATAGCGCCGCCAAGGCGGACGCGCCTGCCACTTTAAAGCAACTCTTGTTGAGTTTTGTGCGTGTTTGTTGCTAGGGGCGGGTCGGGAATTTACCAACTATGACGTCATACGCACGCCCAGTTCTCTAGGTGGTATTGGTCGATGTCGCGGCGCGCATTCTCCTTAAAAGAACATGACCACACTACGATTTTGTTTTCTTCCCAGTACCCTTAATAGTCAAAAAAAGGTTGGCTTATAGGCTTCTTGCACCTGACGTCACTTCCGGTTAGACTCGAAATCGAAACCAACATTAGCTCCGTTTGATTTCCTTACACCTCCTGCACCGGTGCAGAAAAGTGTAGGGCGGTGCACTACCGGTCGTATCTAAATACACATACCGGAAGTAGACTGCCCTACACTTCTCTGCCTTGGTGCAGGAGATGAACGTAAATCGAACGCAGCTACCGTCGCCTGATATCAGTGCCTTGGCGCCGCTTGGCGCCATGATGGAGGTTTTCGGCGTCTTTTAGTGGCCGCGGTAGTGCTGTATATAGAGTTATAGAGCCCTCCTTGTATAACCACATTTCCGAATATTTTTTTTGCCTTACTCAATCGCAAAGAGGTTCCTCACCTGGCACGAAGTACAGTCCACAAGACCTTAGTTAGGGCACGATGCTGTTCGGTCGAGATCATAGAGTTAATATAACAATCTAGAGCGAAATTTGGTCCCAAGCATTTGGCCACTTCGGAACGGGGGGGGGGGGGGGTCATAGAAGCAGACATCGGCGGTCCCAGTTGGCGGTCCTGATGAAGCCATATCTCTGACGACGCCTTAATATGCACAAGGAAGCAGCAAAGCATCACCTGTAAGGACTGTACTACATTGCTATTTTCTCTCTTACTTCGCAGAACACCGGGATCGCGCGCTGACACAATCAAAGTAAAGTTGACAAGCGCTGGAGCAACTTCAGCTTGTCGCGGCAAAACGAACACGCCTAACTCTTCGTCTGCTTTCTTTCACTGATCCTTCGTCGCTTTCTTTCTCGTTCTTTCTTTCCGGACTGGAGATGTTAGCGCCCAGGATTTGCCACGTTCTGCTTCCGGATGAACCGGCGGTTACGTTGAATCATGGTCTCGTGCAAGAACCCTATATGATCAGACGATGGAAACGTCGCCGAAGGAAATATAATATAAAAGCGACCATTGTAAAGACCCGTCAACCGTATACAGAGACTCGTATGCTAAGAGGTTGTTTTGCACGGCCATTTCCACGGGGAAAAACAAAAATAGAGCATGAAAAAGAAGCGAAAACATAGCTTTTCTTTCGTATTTCGTATATCTCTTTTTCTTCATTTTTCGCTCGATGCGTGAACGTTTGTGCGTTACGAGATTTGTCTCGAGAGTCGCTTCCCGGATGACGAAAAGGCTGGATGGCGGAAAAGCGGCGGTGGCGCTAAATCAACATTTCCGTCATTTTTTTTTTTTTGCAGCAGCAATGCGTGTTTGTTAGTTTTTTTCCTGACTTTGATACGTTTCAGATGCGTAGCGAGTAACTCAGTCGAAGGCGGAATTTTACAAAGTACATTCGAGAACGATCTCGAAAGCCTCTGCTTACTAAGCCTTCTTTTATTTTGTCGTTCCGTTCGATTGCCCTGGGGCCATTTTTATCGAGGACAGACAGGCTGCTTGTAACTTGGAGTAAAAGCCAGAATGCATAAAATTCCATTATGAGCCGATGTTTCTTTCAGCTGCCGACGACTGGGGCTGGAAAAATCAGCCGCGGGCGTAACAAACTTGAGCGAGCACTAAAACGCAGCGTCCCTGTATAAACATCTTCTGCGCATTAGCGATTTATATCAGAATCTCTTTTTTTAAACTACCTACTTTGACGGTTTCGACTTTAGGCCGCCAGGCGCTGTGAATATCTGGTGCGTGGCTGGCGAACCTGTCGCTACAGCTTTCTTTTGTAGCCGCTAGGTGCCGTCGATTTCGATGGAGTCTATGCTACGTCGTCAAGGCTAGCGTAGCTTCCGCAGTGCTTCAACGGTCCCCTTCGTACGAGCTAGCGTTCGCGAATCAGACGCTGTATACAAAGCCACGTGTTCTCGCAGTAGAACAGGGCTGCAGCACCGTAGAAGCCTCCTCCTTACTAACAAAGCCTAGCAATTCGACAACGGAGCCACAGAGTGCCCGGTCGCAGATTTGGAGCGCGAGGATCTGGTAGCACAGCGCATTTCTCGGGGAACCTGGTATTCAGTGCAAAGATTTTGCAGCGTCGAGGACCCGAAACATGATTTTCGAACCCGACGAGAAAATAAGCGGCAGCGCGAGGAACGCTAGGAGCACGAGCGAACATTCCATCACTCGGGAGAAGTGTGTTTCGGCGTCTCGCCGTAGCGGGGCGCCCGTTACATGGCTCTCCTCAGAGCCGTATAGGTAGATAGAAAGTTTGGCCATTCGCTGGGAAGTATAGGAGACAAATGAGGAGGCGCCATTGGCCGAAAGCGGGCTGAGCGTGTTCCAGGGCGTCTTCACAAATTCGAATGTGGCCAACCAGAAGCCGGAAATAATACCATGGCGGTGGTCGCGAGAAACAAACTATATCAGTGCGTCGGAGTAACTCCTCGGTGACTGAAAATATGGTGCGCGTGACGTTTCAATCACGGTGATTCAAAATCATGGTGGAAAGGTGTGACTAGCGGAACGATCGACATAATCCGCACTCCAAACACCGACGGCCGGGAATGTGCCGTCCGAGCGGTCACACTCTGTCCGAGCAAAAGAGAGCTGAGCGGCGCGTTTGTTTTTACATCTTTCTGCATGATCATGATCGAAACATCACGTGCACCCTATTTTCAACCACAAAGGGTTACTACACTTCACTCTTACGCGCTTATTAAAACTATATACGAACATACACCTTTGATTAAAACAGTTTCTCGCTACCACCGCTAGAGGATTCTTTTAGGCTTCTGGTTGGTCAAGAGAGCATGCCCAGCCCACTTTCTGCGTCTGGTGCACGCCCTGGCTCTGCCCGCGCCTCCCATTGACCAAACACTCTGTATACACGGCTCTGGCTCTCATCTCATCTGTTATCTGCCGCTCGACCTTTTCACTTTCGGCGGCCGCGACTCGTGGCGATCTGCCAGGCTTTGTCAGTATAGCCCTTAGCGAAAACTAAGACGTTTGAAATATACCACATTCTAATTTGAGTGTATTTGAAGTACAGCTCATAATTGTAAGTACACAAAAAATAGACCGAAAATACACACCTCTTTTTTTACTTAGTTCTAAAATATATTTCTGAAAATAGTTTTAAAATGTCTTTATTTAAACTACATTTGAAGTTCTCTTCATGCGTTCTGAAATATGTAAATACTAAATTAGTAGGCACAAAATACCTGTCATATAGATTTCTTAAAATCTTAGTTTATTTCATGCAAAATATACTCCAGACCCCCAAAAAAAGGCAGCGATCAAAAATACGCTCAGAATGCTATTAAAATACCTGGAAATCGTGAATACTGTTGTGTTATGCCCTAAGTACTTTTTGACTACAATAATTCGGTAGTTTGACTTAAACTACCAAAGTATTGAAAAGCTCGCCTATCAGAAATTCACTTCAAGCAAATGTGGATCGAGTACATTGAACTGCCTAAATACAACATTTGATTAGTTTGTCAATTGAGTTGTGCAGCATCGCACTGATGAATCAGAGAAGTTTATGTTATTGTTTCCATTTTTCTATCAAGAACACACCTGATGAGTTTGTGGCACACCAATCACAAACGGTGTTCGGGAACTACAACCACAACACTTGCTGATGCTGGAAAGCTTCAGCAAGAGCTGTGAGCAGATATGTTTGGCGTGGAATTGTGTTAGCGCAATGTTAGTTCACTGAATGTGTATAGTACTCGCCATTGTATGTGATGTGAGTAGTGACTTTAATATAGTGACGTTAATGACCACATTGAATTGTCAACTAGTAAAGAAAAGCAAAATTACTATTTTAAAGTAAAGAAACTAGCTTGACTCGTTTCATCCTGAGTGGTGCTATGCAGAGAAGCAATAACATTTCTTCTAGAAGCCGTTTTTGTGGATATTGTTTTAGCGACTGCGCCAAATTATTATTAGTTGTACCAACTCTTTTTAGTAAGATATATCGTCCACGAACTTCAAAACACTGTTTCCCATTTGACAGACTCTCTAGGAGATGATAGATTACTTAGAACCTTAATAAGTGCAGAGCTGGTCACCGGCCAAATGATTACCTTGAATATGTAGGCTATATAAGGCTCTAGAGCAGTCAACGGAACTGTGACTCAGGTGTGCAGTGCGTCATGGTGTTTGTGTTTGTGTTCGTTTCTGATGTGTAGTTGTGGGACGTATTTAGTAGAGCATTCAAATACCACAGAAATACATTTACTAACAAAATAAAAAAAAAATTGCGTGGCCGCTTTTTAGGACACAAATGACATCTTGAGGGGGAAGAAATTATATTTTTGGTATATCTAAAATCTTTTCTGATTAATATTTATGATCTATTTTGAATACATTACGTGCGTATTTCGAATGCGGACAAAATAATACAGAATGAATACAAAATGAATATTCATATTCAAGATATTTGAAATTCGTTTCAAGTACGGCCTTTTTTTGCTAAGGGAGAGGAGGCTATAGGCAAGAGATAGCAGGCAGAGTTGGCGCGTCTCACGGCTTTGACCGTTTTGTTTTGACCCTGGGCTCGTAGCATCTCATTTCCAAAGACTATATGTCGGATGATCACCACGCAGAGTCGGGTTTCAATATCTATTTTTTTGTTAACTTCGACGCTCTGAAGCCTGAAACCAGAAAGTTATGAAGCGGATGGGACTTACAAATCGACGGCAGCTACGCCATTTTTTTCCTCATCCGCACGCACCTATTTGCATTGTCCTATAGATCCTTCTAAAAATTATGCCCTCTTGCGGTTAATATAATAAATGTTGCAAATATCGTGCAAATTGAAGAAAAAACCAACAAGCTGGCAAGTCTATAAGTATATCACTTCCAAGAGACTGTATACCATTGATAGGCCTGACATTTTTATGGTGCATTTTGCGCTCGCCACTTTCCAGTATTTCCAGATTAACCGTAAGAGGGCTCAATTTTTGAAGAAGTCTATTCTAATGTTGCGTCACTTGCAAAACACCAGGAACGGATGGTGTAACGTATATGACACTAGCCCATCTTAATACAAAATCCCTAGTGAGACATTTAGAGCTTCTGAATAGATCATGGGAGACAGGAAATGTTCCAAAAGCGTGGAAGACAGCTGAAATTGTTACCTTTCTTAAAACCAGGAAAACCACCAACTGCTTATAGTTCTTTCCGTCCAATTGCATTGACAAGTTGTATTAGAAAAACGTTAGAAAACATTATACAAGGAAGACTAAATTGGTACCTTGAAGCAAGCGATATACTTCCAGAGGCAATGGGTGAATTTCGTTCAGGAAGATCTACTAGTGATAGTGTACTTAATCTAGTTAGTTCTATAGATGAGAACCACGCAGAAAACAAAATCACTGTTGTGGTCTTTCTTGACATCAAACAAGCTTTTGACAATATTGAACACGATGCCATTCTTACCTCCTTAAAAAAGATTGTATTTTAGGAAAGGTGTTCGCTGGATACAAAACTACCTTAGTGATAGATCAATTTTTATGAAAACAAATATTAACTGCACAAGTAAATACACAGTATCAAGAGGCGTTCCGCAAGGCGGGTTACTTAGCCCGATCCGTTTCAACCTTGCATTAATATCGGTAGCAGATGTCATTCCTGCAAATGTCATGGCCACATTTTATGCTGACACAATCTGCCGTTGGTCCAGTAATGTTCAGCGAAATGTACCACCACGTAAGTTTGAGAAAGCTTCCCCTAGTAAAAAGAGGCTGTAGTTCAAACATAGTTGAAATATATTGAATACGCGTATCAATTTTGTATTCATTCTGTATTATATTGTCCACATTCGAAATACGCCCGTAAGGTATTCAAATTATATCATGAATATTAATCAGAAAAGATTTTAGATATACCAAAAACACAATTCCTTCCCCTCAAGATGCCATTTGTGTATTAAAACCCGGCTACACAATTTTTTTAATTTTGGATCTTGTTAGTAAACGGTGTCCTGGTGGTATTTGAAGGTACTGCTACATACATCCCACAACCACACATTAGACACGAACACAAACACAATCACCATGATGCACTCAACACCTGAACTACAGTCCCGTTGACTGCTCCAGAGCCTTAAATAGCCTACATATTGAAGGTAATCATTTAGCCGTTGACCACCTCTGCGCTTATTAAAGTTTCAAGTATTCAATCCTCCTCGGGAGTCCGTCAAAGGGGAGCAGTGTTTTGAACTTCGTGGACGATATCTCTTACTAAAAAACATTGGTACAACTTATAATAATTCGGCGCAGTCGCTAAAGCAATATCCACAAAACCGGCTCCTAGAAGAAATGTTATCGCTTCTCTGCATAGCACCACTCAGGACAAAGCGAGTCAAGGCAGCTTCTTCACTTTAAAATAGTTATTCTGCTTTTCTTTACTAGTTGACTATTTAATATGGTCATTAACGTCACTATATTAAAGTCACTACTCACATCACATACAATGGCGAGTATACACATTCAGCGAACAAACATTGCGCTAACACAATTCCACGCCAAACATATCTCGCTCACAGCTCTTGCTGAAGCTCTGCAGCATCGCAAAGCGCTATGGTTGTAGTTCCCGAACCCCGTTTGTGATCGTTTACAAGACACTCATCAAGTGTGTTCTTGATAGAAAAAAAATATAATTACACAAGTTGGGCTGATTTATCAGTGCGATGCTGCACAACTCAATTGACAAACTAATCAAATGGTGTATTTAGGCACTTCAGTTGTTACTCCACATCTGCTTGAGGTAAACTTTTGATAGGCGAGTTTCTCAAGACTGAGGTATTTCTAGTAAATTTACTTTTGTATGCATGTAATTGCAGTCAAGATATACCTAAAGTATAACAGAACAGTATTTACGATATCCAGGTATTTTAAGAGTAGTCTGCACATATGTTTGATCCTTGCATTCTTATTAGGGCTGGAGTATATTTTGCATGGAATAAAGTAATATTTTGAGAAATCTATATGACAGGTATTTTGTGCCTACTAATTTAGTATTTACATATTTCAGAACGCATGAACAGTACTTCACATGTAGTTTAACTAAAGGTATTTTGAAAAGATTTTTCGAAATGTATTTTAGTACTTAGTAAAAGATAGAAGTGTATATTTTCAGGTATATATTTTGTGTACTTGCAATTATAAACTGTACTTGAAATACACTCAAATTAGAGTGTGGTATATTTCAAACGTCTTAGTAATCGCTAAGAGGGTTTGCCACTGATTAATCAACAATTATCGAAACTGGGACTCACTTTGTCGTCAGAAAAGACAACGGCAATGACATTTACAAGAAAACCAATGCGACAGTACCCCTATTTTATGAGCTGGACATCTTCTGCCGTGTATAAAATCTTACAAATATCTTGGAGTTATGGTTGATGCGAAATCCACATGGGCGACCGAGGCAAACCAAATAAGAGAACAAAGATTGACGCAGTCATCGGAGTACTGCGGTGCCTAGCTGGCGCTCGGGGATGCTCGAGCTCCGCAATGCTTGCCCTAGAACGCTCTCATCGCAGACGCGAATTCTCAGATATAGTGCACCGATGCTTCATGGTGCTAGGAAACTACCATCAAATACCTGCAAACAGCGCAGACGAATGCACTTAAAGTCTGCTTCGGTCTTTCTAGGGGCACGTCTACTTGTGATACGCTGGCTGAAACGAGAACATTATCTGTCAACACTATAAAAATGCAAGAATTTTCACGAGTACACCTGCGCTAGATTACTCAGCATGAGAGACACTACATGCGAAACATTGTCAGAAAAAGGCCACATTCCACATTTGGGCGAGAAATACAAAAGTGGCATAAAGAAATTTCTTTGGTGACAAAGCACAGCGGAGAAACTCCGCCACCGTATTGGATTATGCCTCTATCAGAATGAATACATAGGTACCTGGAATGGGGGCAAGCAAGGACACAGCGATACCCGTTTGATTTCAACAAACTATGCTTCACGTATCTAATCGTATACAAAGACCATGTACTAGTATATACTGATGGATCCACTACCGAAACCTCATCTTCCTCTGCTTTCGTAATTCTCCAGAACAATGTACTTGAGACCGCACGACTATCCAACCGAAGAGAATCTACAAGAGCAAAACTACATGGTATTCTGTTGGCGATTAGTTATATTTCAAAACCAACAAATATACAAAAATGGGTCATCCTAACCGACTTTATTGCGGCTCTTAAAAGCCTAATGATATTTGGGAAATCATGCAGCAATAATACTCTCCAATTACAGGTGGGACAAGTATACGCTAAAGCCCCTGACATAGGACATTACATAATACCGCAGTGGATTCCAGGTCACAGCAGCATCAGCGGAAATGAACAAGCTGACAGGGCTGCTAAAACCGCACACAAACTCAGAAAGCGTCAAAAAGTTCCATTCACCAAATACGACATAAAATGCTTCATAGAAAGTAATTAACACATGACTATGCCGACGTAATACGTTGAAAACAGTGACTGACGAATAGAGACGAAGAAACAAGACACAGTGTCTTGTGTTCTCTTCGTCTCCTGTGTCCTCGTCCCAATCGCGCTGTTTTCAACATGAACTCACACCAACTCGCCCAGTTATCTATCCTTATCAATGACGTAATATCCATCAGTTCATCAAAATAGCAATTACATTCAGTGGATCCAGAATTGACAACGCAACTACCAGATGCCCTACCTAGAAAACTCGAAACTTTGTACCACAGGCTACGACTCGGGGTGGCTTACACTGGCAGCTATAATCTTCTTCTTGGCTGAAGTGACACTCCAATGTGCACCACATGCAACCGCAAAGAGGATGTAGAGCATATATTGTCCGCATGCGCTAAGTACCGAACTCAACGCGAATTCATGAAAAGAATACTCCACCAGCTGGACCCCAGACCGTTCAATGGAAAAAAAATCCTTGTCCCATGGAAGAACAAGTGGCATCAACGCATCGTCTTAAAAGCTCTACAAAAGTATGTCGAAGACACCGGACTGATCGATCAACTTTCAGTGTGTGCGTGTGTGTCTTGTTTATGTGCGCGTGACTTACTCTTCTTCTAATCGTCTTTATTCCCCTCTACCCTTCCCCACGGAGTAGGCAGCCAAAGAAAGCACTGACCCCGGCTTACCTCTCCATGCTTCAATAAATATCTATCTATATCTATCCACATTCAAGTGCACTACACGCATGCTTTGGCCGGTAGAAGAGTGATAATCACTAGCGTGAGGTATGTATACGCTCACGGAAAGAAAGCCAATAACACTAAAACTTTTCAGAAAGAAAAAGAAATAAAGCGTTAACATATCCCAGGTGTCACGATCACACAGAAGCGACTAATATAGAAGGCACTCCATGATTAGCAGCTGGGATGATACACGAGTGAGTGACTCGGGTGACATGGGTTCGAGAGCCGCGAAGAATAGTGAAGCTATTTTGAGGTGTAACCTTTGAAATATTCGCAATAAAAACGGTCAAATGTCACAGACACGTTTTCTCCCGCTCCGACCGCGCACTTTCATAACGCCATTCCTGAATCCTCGTGCGTAGGAGGTAAGCGAAGCGCGCTTCGATAAATTCGTAAAACGCTAATTATAATTTATGTTTTTAAGTTGCGGTAATTGTTTGCTTTTTTCGCGCTTTTTTTTTTCTACAGTTGAAACTGAGGTGCGTCATGCGAGAGCCTCTCACAATTTTCAGTGCGCATATTCCGGTAAGCATTCCTTTCCTCCTTCAACTAGAAGCTCCGGCCGCATTATTTCGGGTGTTAGCACGCAGTGGCGTACCAACTTGTTTTTGAGTAATGGGGCAAACCCAGCCCCCCCCCCCCATCAAGGACGGGACCCTTGGTACCCCTTGGGCGCCGCCGGCCAGTGTTTGCCTTGCCCAGTGGCGGTCTGTTTCCAGGGGGGGGGGGGGGCAAGACACGCGCTTGCCCCACCGAACGGGGGCGGCGTGCCCCCCCCCCCGGTTGGTACGCCCATGTTAGCGCGCTACGCGGGCACAAACTAGAGATAGAGAGGGGGAGAGAGAGAAGGAGACAAGAGGGGACGTCACAACGCCGTCCTCTGATTGGATGGATTAGTGGGTAGATGAAAGCTAGCAGCCTTTGTGTCCACTGCACTCGTCAAACGCGTTATAAAACACGAAATCCGTTTTTTTTTTTCAGGCGGAATATTTGGTTTAAATTATCATAGCGCTAGAAAATAGTGATTCTTTGCCTGTAGATATATGTTTCTCGACATTGCCGCTTGACTGATCATCCGATCGCTTATAAAAATGCGGAAGAAAAAATGACAGCAAATGTATAAGGTGAAGCTTAATTATCAACTTTTTACCCGTGTCATCCCTGCCATACTATAAAGCAAAAACAGTTCGTTTTTTTTATTTAGGCAAAACGTTTTTTATTCCGCATTTTGGCAATAGGGCGTTACTTTCCTGGTTTTTATTTCTTTGCGTCATGGCATTCTTAAAGAAGGATGTTACGCAACTGACAAGGTTGAAGATATAGAACAATGCTGCTTGTTGGGCTCAGTGTTCCGATTCGCCCTGAGGCGCACTTTTGTTTTGTCGAATTTGGATTTATATAATCTTTTGCTTGATGATTCTTTGATTCAAATACAAAACGAATGCACATGGAAAACACCAAATGATAGACAAAAGGTAATTACAAAATATTTTTGGCATTTCTTTTGGGGAAAAGTCGTGATTTAAATCCCTCATAGTAAAACTGACGCGATTTAAATCACGATTTACATCATGATCTAAATCGCGATTTCAATCGTATCAATTTTTATTTTCTATCCTTCCGCAGACACTGTCTGAGGCATGTTTTGTTTCCATGTATGACGGTCCTAGTCACATTGGTCATGCAGAAACTGTCTGCAAACAGGTTCGAAGCAAACGTGCGTATGAAGCAAACATGCTTGGAGAATGCTTGGGGCATGCCAGCAGATCATGATGCCATACCTGAAACGAACGCCTTGTCTTTTGTTTGATGCATGCGCAGCGGGATCCCGGCTTTAGAGTCGAAGTCGTCGACGTTTCGATAAAAAGAAAGCTCGTTCGGTGCCTAGATTTGTGGGTCCTTACCTAATCTTCATGGCTTACAAAAATTTCTTTAAAGGTTCTATTTTAATTTTACTACAGTCGTGCTGTGTTCAACCTTCCCTTGGTGTTGATATTGGGTTGGTAAGCCAACAACGATACAGTGGCGCCGAGAAATAATTTGTGTAACCTACTGCAAATGCTCTCCAAATTAAACCTCCACGATCGTAACCTACGACACGCAAATTCGGTTCTGCATGACGTAGAATGCCCAAGACTGTGGTAAAAGCTGGGAAACTTTGTCGAAGAAAAAGACAGGGGGAAAAGAAGAGACGTTCTTTTCCCATCTTTTCTTCGACCAAGTTTCCCGAGCTTTACCACAGTCTCGGGCATTCTACATCATGATCAACTTCCACCAGCTCGCCTGCGCACTCACTGTTTTTTCATTCAAATTCGGCTGTTTTTTTCCACCGCGCAAAGGCGGTCGCAGAAATTGTTACGAAAATATTCATTGGTGAATTCTTCGGGAATGCGTTAGCTTGACCATTGGAAGCGCCACCCGCGTCCTCCTTTGGAAAACACTAAACCTAACCCCTTCACTTTTTTCTTTTGGCTTTTTGTTTTGCTTCCTCTATTTCTTGCTGTTTCTTTTGGCCTCGTTTTGGGGTCAGTGTTAGCGATTCCCAAAGGGGGATTTGTGTGGCGTTTCCCAGGTCAGGGGTCATGCTGACGGTTTCCCAAAAAAGCCACCAATGGACCTTCCTGTAATATTTTTACCCTTTTTTGTACTCTGCCTGTTAGAGTGTGTCGAAGCCGTTGGATACTGTCATCCATATCACTCGTGGAAAGAACCACATCCATGTCACTCGTGTAGTCAATCGCATCTATGACAATCGTGGAGTGAACTGCATCCATCGTTTTAACTACACCCACACACAGCCCACGCACCGCTACTACGCAAACTCAGAGCGAACAACAACCGGCGACGGCAGAGCGGCAACTGACCACGCCCGCGTGCCACCGCGCCGCTGCAAAGCACCTCCTAGATAACAAATTCGTCGTGCTGAATGAGATGGTGGCATCAGAGAAGCCAGCGCTGGGCACCGATTGGACACGACGATTGCGGTAATGTTCGGCTCAAACTTGACTCGAAGCAGCACTGACGCAGCACTCGTTTCCAGTTTGTGTCCAACGTTGGCCTTCCCTGGTTAAGCCATCTTATACGCCACTACGGCTTTGTTATCTAGGATAGTGTTGTGCGGCGCCTTCTTCTCCCTGGCTGCGCGCCAGCTGTGCGCGTGACTGACGAAAACAAAACTGCTCGTTTCGACGAAAACCCGGCGGTGTCTGTCAGTTTGTCAGCGCCGGGAGAGAAGAGAAGTTAACGCGTGCTCACGTCAGTGCTTCGAACCAATGGGAGCGTCGCACGCGACAACCGACAAACGAAGACACCACCGTGTTTTCGTCCAAACGAGCGTTCTAATGCTAATACATTAAAAACGACCAGCGATTGCCTCCTGGCTCAGCCCGCAGCAAGAACAAGCGGTCGTGTGACCTGGCATCGATTATATGTTGTTAATATTCATCATAGCTACCCGCTGTGGTTTGCGGCGCACGTGTTGAATTCTAACGATTGTTAGAGTTGTCCCCTCGCCGGAGCGATCAGGCAGGGGTCACTACCCGAATGTTAGCCTAGGCATTGATTGTCAAGAGCCCTAGTCGATCGTGTAGAAATTCAAAATTGGGACCGCGCTGGTTGGTGCTGTCTGGCACTCACCTGTAGATTTTTCATCGAGCCCAATTCTAGTAACTCATGCGGTGATTTTTCGGCAAATTTCTTTTCTCAATTTGTTCGGTCGGAGGTGGCAGACTCCGCGTCCCCGTCACTTAGTGGGCAGCACGGACGCGTATTTCTCGTTTAAGCACTGGGTTCAGATACTTCCTTCCATGGCACTTCAAAGTCTCTCGAGTTTTTGCTTTAGCGTTCTCACGCTCGAGTGGGCTGCACAGCTTTCTGAAGCTTACCGACACATCATGGGCCTAACTTTTTTTTAGACACGTGTTCGAAAATGGAAGTCACTTTGTACACGGCTCCACCGCCATTCCTCCCGTGCCCACGTGCAGCGTTGGCCAACATGGAGCATACTGCTCTTTAATTACCTAGAGGCAATCAAAGCGGAAGAGTTCACACAGAAAAGGAAACGCGCTTTGTTGCTAGCTTCGCTTGGCCAGGCGAGGGCCTGCGTGTGGTATCTTTTTTCAATTTGCTAAGTACCGCTAAGACCGTGGCCGCTAACGTGTTTCCCAAACTGTTGGCATTCCTTGATCGGCATTCTGGTGTCCCTGCCAATGTCGTTGTAAAGAAGATCCGTCCAAACGCATCTCACACCGTTTCGCACGTTGAAAGGGTGCTCGCCTCGTGAGTTGAAGATGGCGTTCGACCCGGAGCTCAGTCATTTCCAATCATCAAGAAGCTGAGAAACAGCAATGCGTCCCGGTCCTCCGCGTTGTTGTTTCTTTTGTGGCTGTCCGGTACATCCTCGAATGTCGTGTCCCGCTTCGTTGGCAACATGTTTTTATTTTTTGGAAACAGAGGATAGTTTGTTATTGTTTGCCGGTGTCGACAGGCTTCTACTTCAGTCCTCGTTCTACGCCGTCAAGTCGGCCGTCGTAAACTATCTTCGTAAGTTTGTCACACCATTAAGGTCATTGCTGTCAAGACGGTAGACGTGCCGTTTCTGAAGTCATCGACCCCACCACCATAGCCTTTACCCTGCTTCGCGAGCGACTTGTTAATCCTGTGGTAAGCGCGGACACGTTGCTCTGTCTACGAAAGCCGTCCTGCCTTCGTTTACTGCTCTTCCCGGTGGCGACGGTCCGACAGCAGGGAGCGTGGCATCCGTCCTATCCCTGGCGGACCCGGCCCCCAGAAGAAAAGTTGTCTTAGGCATCCAGCCTCTGATGTGTATTTGTGCATAGCAACGGAAGCTCCTGTGCCTGACAATGCGGTTCTTCCTGATATTTCTGGTCATCGTCCAGCGGCACATCCCGTTTCTGAGCCTGATTGTGTCAAATCTGCTGTTCATCTTCCTAGGCATGCGACCCCCGTTCTTTTCACACTTCTACAAAATGCAATCAATGGTTCTTCAGTCTGCGCGCCCTACAGGTCTCGACCCCTGCAATTGTTCCGGATGACGGCTCTGGACCCGAAGGTCTCAGTACTCCACGTCTGGTGACTGCCTCTACCCCGGAGGCAGTCCCTCCTGTGCTGGTATTCCTACCTACGCACCCGGCGATAAATATGCCAACCGGCCAATGCTTTGACATGCCTCCTTTAACATCGGCCTCTCAAGTCCATGAGCGTTCAAGACACCACACAAGCATCCCAGAACGTTAAAAAAAATTATTGTAAATTTTTATGCTTACACTTCATCAATACCCCATCAGATAAATGGCAATTAAAATTCATTGCTATTTTGTTTTGTTGCGCGTGTGAATTACAGTTTAGCGTGTGAAGTGCAGTTCATCGAACAATCCAGTCCGTGTTTTTGCTTCCATTTTGCGAATTTTGTTTTGGTGTGCAAAGCAATTTTATTTTTGGAACATTTTTTTTGCTAACTCTGAGCCGTTGTGCAGTCCGCTACCAAAGAACCTGCTTTCCGCTTTGATATCCTGTGAAAATATTTTTTCCTTAACCAAGGAGAATATTGCACGATATCAAATTTTGTTTTCTAAGGGGGCAAGTGTGCTATAGTATAGAGCAATTTCTTTTTTTTTTAAGAAACGAAGAGAATTTATTATTTTATAATAGATGGCGTGGCGTGCCTCGAAGTCTGCGTGCCACACACACGGGCTCGCGCTTGCACCCGTGTATGGCGAGCGCTTTCGCGCGATCATAAATGAGTCATATGCTCAAACCTCCGATGGACTCAGACGTCTTTCGTTCTTGGCTAGTCGGCTGTGTCGCAGACAACGTCCATCTCCGGTCCCACGTGAGTAAGCACTCATCAATTTTTTCCGTGTCCTCTTAGGCCCATCCTTTTTTTTCAGCAGCGGGGCCCCGACACATCTGCCTTTTGCTTTCTTCTATTTTGTAAAGATTCCGACTGCTTCAAAACTGTTTTCTGGGGGCTTTCGTTGTTGCACAAACTAGGTTTCTTGAAGATCCATAATACACAGTGGTCTAGGCTCCAGGGACTGGGTTCATTGTACTGTATTCTGGTACATAATGCCTCGTTTTGAAGGGCCTGGTGCACAGGACCATAAATGGAGATTTGTCGTTCACAAGGCTCTTATTCAATATCACCTTCAACCACGCGGTGGTTAGCGATTCGTTGCTGAACAGCTGGTGGACAAACAAGGCGGAAGGAATCCCCTATGTAGATTTTCAATTCGGGCACACAACACTAGACCAGTGGGCCGCGCAAAACAGAACTCGTTGTGCAACGGGGTTCCCAGGGTGGAACAACGAGAATAGTTGGGTTGCAGCAGCCTTAGGCAGAATTATGCGCAAGAGAAGTGCGCGAATTCAGTACGTCCGGCCGTGGCTCTATCAGAGACGATCACTCGGTTATGGTGGGCTAGGAGGTGGAGGTGTGACGATCGCGCTTGCGAAAGTGACTGATGTGATTCAGCATGCGGAGCTGCGGTGGGTTATAGCGGGGCGGAGAGGCATGCATCGATAAGTAAAGTCCCTCGATAAAATTCACGCTTTCAAGTACCGCCAGCCATTGTTATGGAAACGTTCAAGAGACGTGCCACGAGCGTGTGCTCCGCCGCCATTAGCTTCCAAGGGCCGCTCATTTCAGTGTTGCGCCTTCATTTGTTTCCAAGGGCCGCTCGAGACACGGGCCTTGTGCACTGGCGCATATGACGCTGCTTGGAAGACAAGCGCAGACACATCGAGGGGAATTTAGCGATGCGTGGATAGCAACTCCAATTTTCTCTGCAGAGAATAGAAAATTAAAAAAAGTACACCGAGGGCTTCAGAAGCCAATCATAGCTTCACTACTGCCTGTCTTCATTGCATCGAGCTCAATTTGCCGTGCCCAATTTCGTTATGGCTAACAAGGATATATTCCTTGTGCGGCACTTCCCGATTGTGATCTACGGTAAATACATTTTATCCTTCTTTAGTGTTAACAGTACGAAAGTGCCATTGTGGCGCTGCTGCGAGCATATCGATGCTAATGCTGCCTGCTGAACATCCCTGCTGTTTTTTCTCGCTGGACGAATCGAGAGATTGTCACACCTCTCCTTCTAGACCACCATAACTCGGTCACCGACGGCAGATATCCGCAGCGAGAAGTTTGGGTATAGCCACCCTGGTGGTATTTTTTCACAATCCAGAGTGAGGATGCTTTAACTTCCTCTGGTGGTGCAAGCGCGTGCAATGCCAAGCTTCTATGCACCATGAAAATTAAAACAGCCGCGTGGGTAGCAAGTGTACCCCCCAAAGTGAGGAAAACAGATGGGCCCCTAACAAGCTTCTCACCGCGAATCGCGCGCAATCCAGACTTAGCGGCAGTGTTTAATTCACGACCGGCCTGTGGTTTAATTACCCATCTTAGGATACCGCACATACGGTAGCTTCTTTAGCGCGTGGGGAGGCAAAAAGTGGCACAATAACCATCAAAGCGGCGCCAGCTTTGCCTTTTCGTACTCGAGACTGGAGTGACACACCAAGAAATATCCACCGTATAATAAAAAGAAAAAATGTGACAGGAGGACAAAGGAGCTTGTGACTTTGTTCTCCTGTCACCTTTCTTTCTCTTCCCCGTTGGATGTTTCTAGGTTTCTCGCCCTAGTCTCGGGTAATTCATCAAAATTAAATCCTATAGCGCAAAACAGACGGGACAGAATAGAGAAGACACACAATAGCTGAAAATATACACCTGCGGTCTCACTGTAATCAGAGAGATATTACTGTTTTTGTTCAGGTAACTATGCTGCATTGAAAAACATCGTATCCATTAAATGCCCGCACTTTTGTTTTTCGCCACAGCGCACATGGTGTGTCGCTCACGAGAAAATATTTACTTTCAAGGTAAACGAAAAAAAAAATGCGACCCGAAAAGTTTTTAAAGAAACCCAATATTTGTTCTCCGTTTGCCCATGAACGATTTCCGAAAAGAGTTCTGCATATGCGCGAGCGGTCCTCCCAGCAGCCGGGCTTAGCGTGTGCTTCCGAACAAACGGTGGCAGGCGAAACTGCAGATCCAAGGCAAATAAATATCTGTGTGCACGTATATATTACCATGTTTATCGTGTTTACCGTATTACCATCGTATTACCCTGTTTACGCGGCAGTGAGCCTCGAGTAGGTTGGTTGAAGAGTAGGGAAGTAAAGAAGACGGGTTGTTGATTTACTTGATCCCTAAAGGGGGATGCATCTGTGATTTTTGTTTGTGTACTTTTTTTTTTTTTTTCATAGATGGTGCCACTTGTTTCCGGAACAAACTACTTGTTTACAGCTATGTATGCAGCTCGGCTGCTCGGGTTGGCTCGGGCCACGGGCATATTCGCCGCCGATCTTGGAAAGCGGAATTATATTCCCAGGCGCCAGGACACGAGCTATTCGCAACTCCAACGCCCTATAGGTGGCGGGGCGGTAGTTCCAAGATGGCGGAAGAGACGGGGATAGATTCTCCAGGGTTTCCCGTGCGCCTGCTCGCTGACGCTGGTCAGTGCGCTAAAAATGATTTATTTGTCTGCAAACGCGAAGTGGTTAGGGCAGGATCATATTACAGGTGACGGAGATGTTGATGCGCGTTAGCAAAATGAGCATGCTGATATTTAAAAGTTGCAGAAACCTCGACTTGCGAAGCTTTGTGGTGGGCGAGCGCGTTTTACGCACCGGCCACGTCACTGTTTGTGGCAGAATATTTTTGAGGGTGATGAAGATATCGTGTTTGCGCTTTGCCTGGCCATTAGTGCTCTAAAAAGTGAGCCGCGCACGGTGACCGTCAAGCTTCGGAAGAGCAGCGTTCACAGTATTGATGTCTTCGTGTCACAGGCTCACAACTCGCTGCTCACCGTCTCGGTTTTAGTGTATTGCAACATGTGATCAAACTGCTCTATGGTTATTGATAGGAAGTTTGTTACCGCAGGCTACCGTGCGGTGTAGCATTACAACCGGAGGCTCGCGCTGCGCCTTTGAAGCACAATTTTCAGCGCGTGCCAGGAGCGTTGCCGTGCTCACGGTAGCCAACGGTAGCCTGCGGTAACGCTATGCTAAAACTGCCTATTACCATAATCGGCGTGTTTAGGGGTTTTATTTATTGCTCTATCAAAAATGCATATTTTAATATACCGTACTTTTTTTTTGTACCGTGTTATTTGCAACGTTGCGGCCCCTCTCGCCAAAACTGCCCGTTCTAAGCTCTCGTCACGAACGGCTGGCTAACACAGACGCGCTTAAAATGCTTCGGGCATTTCTTTATTTACTTTGTAATTACCTGAAAGCAAGTACGCGTATTCTATCTTTTAAAAGTGCTTGGAATAAATGGTCATGTTCCTACGGCCTTAAAACGCAAACCCATTCCCGACGTGTATTGCTCGACATATCGTTGCGCGACCAGTTTTCTCCTACTTAGGGCAAAGAATAGACTTTTCGTAGACCGTACGCTAGAGCTCTACATTATTAGCGGGAGCGTTTGCCGTCACGTTGAGCACAGATCGAGCTGGCGGCCATGCACAAGACCAGAAATCCGCAGCGTATGCGATATACGAAAAGTCCCTAATGAAATTAGACATCCCGGTCCTTCGTGCAACGCTGTTGCGAGGCGGAGCACAAGAATTCCTATTTTAACGCGCTCACTTTTTTCGTTAAAACGGCTTCACGCATCAAGGCCGACAGCCCCTGCCACCTTTTCCGCGCCGCCGCCGCCGCTGCCGTCCCCGTTCCTCTAGTTCTCCGCTCGTCCGCGGGAGGGCGAGCGGCGGGCTGGAGTTGCGAATAGACGCTTTACATACGCGCCGGATTACAGCTGCCATTGCTGACCTTACCGATCCACTGAAACGGGCGTGGTCGTCTCCACAAAGGCCAATGCTGGAGAGAACACAATAGAATCTCAAATGGCAATAACCTGGCATTGTATGGTAATGATGAAGTGAAGTAAACCGAAAGCATCGCCGAAGACACTTAAGACTGCTTTCGTGTAGGAATGCATTACAGTCCCGCGGGTCCGGCGGTGACATCACGCTCTCCCCCCCCCCCCCCCCCACCTTTTTGCGCAGGCACGGCGCCCCCGTTGGATTCTGGGCTTCCGTGACGAAGCATCCGCGTTGCTGTGCTTTTCTTGCGTTTTATTTTCGAGTCGCGTCCACTTTGACCTTGACCCGGCCCGTGCTTGATGAGGTATTTTTATGGCCATCTTTCGGGCACAACGCCGACCTTTCCCGTGATGGGACGTAAAAGGATTTCACCTTACTAAAAGAAAACAAAAACAGAAGGTCGGTTATGACCGCGCCGATGCAGAGCTGCCGCAAAGCGCTGTACTCCGTTTCACGATAATTTGGTGAACTGTAGAGGCTCCGGCCCCCGCGACCCAAAAAGAGAGTCGGAGCAAGGCACGTGGTAACCCTCCATGGTCGAGGTTACTGAGTCCTCCTTACCTCCGCGGCGACGGCGCCGTCCGCGACAAAAGGAGTTCGGGGCTTCTTAATCTTTCAAGGGCAATTGAACTCTTTTGTTTCTATCTCTATCGAGAATATATAAAATGTAAAATTAAATATTCACGAATTTATGAGTTTCAAAAATGTTTAAGCCAAAAAAGTCGTATTTTTTGCCCACAGTGTGCGAGAAACGAAAGCGATGGCTGTAGCGCGGCCGCGGAATACGGATAGAATCGTGCCGTCACATACCTGAGGACGGAGGGGCTACGTGGTTAATTCTCATAGCCGTCGGGAATGTCACAGACGAACACCACGAGTGTTCAGTGGTCCGTGAAGTAAACAAGGGTAAGCGTGGTGAATGTTTCTTAAAGCATCAAACATTACGCGTAGCAACTGGATACTGCCAAAGTGGGATTTCGCATAACGCGAGTAATGTTTGAAAACAAGTCTTGCAAGCAGACGACACAAAGATTCTCCTTTCGTCGCCCCATTCTTGACGGGACACGAGGGCTGCACCCTTCGCACTCTTCGCGCGGCACGGCCGATGGAAGTCCCGACTCCCGTCTTCTCGCGCCAAGAGGAGAAAAAATATCTGTTTCCATTCTTCGCGCACGCGGCGACGGCGACAACCTATGGGGACGAAATCTTTGCAAAGTTCCGCCCTTGAAGCTGTCGCTTTGAAATATGGCGCAGCATCCGTATTCACTCCCGATTTGTTTCTCCTTGTAACGCCTTGTAACGCGTTGACGGTTGCAGCCGGGTAATCGACCACTTCCGCTCAATATATCGCCTTGCCATTAGCACCGGCCACATGAACTGTTCCTTAAAGAGCTCGCTACTTTAGCGGACGGCATTGCTGTGGCGTTGTACGTTTCGTCCGAAGTACGTTGGTTACGCAGCAGGGGACCCTTGGCTAGTGGACGACAGCCGGTTCCTCCAAGCCTCGTATTTGGCACAGTGGCACGCACGCTCCCGTGACGGGGTGTCACGTTCCTCGCTCGAAGTTCTTATTGGGTCACGGGAGCCATGACCACAACAGTTCGCCAGCTTATTGTAAAACGGAGTGTAGACTATAGTCAGAACGTATAACTGGAGGGGGGTGGTGGGGTGGTTTGGCTAATTCGAGTGGTCATTTCCAGGCATAAAATTTTGCCATATCTTCAGCAAGGACTTTCGCGTAGTCAAAGGCTGGAGAGTGCACGCCGTTATAAAAGCACTTTCCTGATGAGCGCCGAAATTTTGCCGGCCCAACTTTGCCCCAAATACAAGATGTCGGGCAGCTTGTCTGCCAGGACTGTATTCGGTCATATCCGAATCGGCATACGGAACCAAACGAAGCAATACTCGCGGATATTGGCTTCGAGCAAAAACGAAGTCAGCGAGCCAGAGATCCTTTTGTCCTCAGAGAAAATGTAGCGAAAACAACAATGATAAGGATATTAGAGTTAACGAGCAGATAAAAATAAATTACAAGTCCTGAAATGAGGCCGAAATTATTGGAACAATTCGTCATGCTTGCGCAAGCTCAGTATGCTGTAGGACACACCGTGTTATTAAGCCGCTGTTAAAAGAAATGTATGGATAAAGATGAAGCTCGACACTTGAACACGCATTACAATGTAAAGTGGGTGAGCACAATAAGAAGACCAATGAAACCAGCCAAAGAAAAAATAGTAATATTAACAGCGACGCTGGCAAGCTTTATTGGCAGTCTCGCAAAATTCGCAATAGTTCTTCGGAAATCCAAACAAAATATACTAAAATATGACGCGTGTGCGTGCAACGCAACCCAGATATATTTCTCTGCCCCCCCCCTGCCCCCCCCCCCCCCGCCCGGGGGACACTGCATAAATATGCTCTTTGATATATGAATTTTGTATTAAATAAATATCTAATCTCTTAACATTATTTTTTTAAGTACACAACCCTTCATTTTAGGGACAATCAACATTTGTGAACAAAAAGTATACTTCGAGATGAAGTAAAAGTGAATGTGTTAAAAATAGTGCGCGTTCGCATGGAAGAAGGGAACTGACGATCCGCGTGTCGTTTTCTTTCTTTTTTTCGTTCTTCGTCAGGTAGCGGGGGTAGCCAGGAAACTTTGTGGCCACTAAGTCTTTCTCCAAAGCAGCATTCCGTGGGACACTTCCGAGGATGTGGCCCCTGTCGAGGTCTAGAATAAGATTGACTTTTTATGATTTGCTCACATACCTTGACTCAAATGTCTCTCGAAGAAGTCTGTTCTTGATTTTCCTAAATATCTCTGGAGCGTTCGGGGCGAATTTCAAAGGCTGTCTGTGCGAACTTCATTGTATCTTCATAATGGTTTAAAAGAAACAATATTTTCGTTGCAATCCTGGAACTCCAGGTTTCTGTAGCGAAATTTGCTTACTCAGTGATGAGGAAAACACTGCTATAGCTGGCATGACTAAGCGAGTGAGGTGTGACATTCCCGTGCCACTCAACTCGTGGTTTGGCAGCGTTTTCGTTTTAGGGGCCGAGAACGCTTGAGTCACGGCAGTACGTCCGCAGCTAGGTGACATTTTCATGTAGGAAAAGGTGTACATAAAGTTGGAGGTGGGTCAGCGTGAACTTACGGAAAGCATACGTAGAAAGAACGGGACAAGACAAAACAGGTGACTAAGAACTCTACTTTAGTGCACTTCTTTTGTATGTATAATCGTCTTCAGAGGCTGTTTACATATGCACAAAAGACACTGTTCGTTTTAAGTACCATTTACACACACTGAAATAATCAAATTTACCCTCACCCCCGCCTCCTGCGAGTTATCTGGGCGAAACGCACCGCAAACACGATTTCCTTTTTTTTGTGTGTGTGCGTGGATACGGATCGACAATGTGCTAACACGTTCTTCAGCACTTTCTTCGACGGCCAGCGCCTCCTACAACTCACATGCAAAGGGATTCTGGTTCGTTGCTAGAATGGTGATGTTGCCGAAAGCTGCCGCGCATTTTATGTCTTACAAAGAGGTGGTAAATGGTCTGCTGCTGTACTCCTCACAGATGCTGCACTCTCCCTAATGCTGACTCGTGTATGCATCGCATAAATATCCGTGCCCGCGTGTGAAGGTTTCAGAACCTCTTTTTCTCGTCTTCCTTCGTCTTGAGGCCCCGCGCGAACAGTTTTGGGGGAGACGTGTGGGGTTCGCTCGGAAATCTTTACGGCATCTGGACGGGAGGGCGCTGGGCGGGGAGCCCCCTTTCCGGTGCGGGTGTCCCCATAACTCGGGAAAAGGCCGCGGCTAGGCGGGCGGGTTTCGTGCTCCGCGCTCCGCTCAGCTGCCTGCACGGCTGGGAGTAGTCGACCAGTGCCACAACTTGGGGTGCGTATGCTTGGACAGTCGTTTGTCGCTTCCCATTGACAAGTGTGGATCGCTCTCCTAGAAGTGTCTCGGGCGCTGTGCTTCGTCTGTCGGCACCTGTCCCTTCCAGCCAGTGTTCGGAGTGCCAGGGGTGATTTGTTGTGTCTGAGGGGCCAGACTCGTCTGCGCCTCCTACGCCCGGCGCCGTCTCGCCCTGGGCTCGGAGCGCCGGATGAGAACGTTGACCCCTACGGAAAATGGGAACGAGGGACAGGCTGCTGTCAATAAGAGCACAGGCGAGACAAAGGGAGTGGTCTTTGGTTCGGTACCGCTGGAGAGAAAGGAGCCGCTCTCTAACGGCGGCCAAGTCCGGGGCTCGGGTTGTCGATGTTCGTATTCCTGTAACTCGTATGCTAAATTGTCCTTTATTAAACTGTTGCGAAGAAGTACCTGCGTAAACAGTTGTCAGGCCCGACCTGCTACACCACCGCCACCGTCCAACGCAAGCCATCCTCCTCCACACCATCGAGGATGAACCACCGCTTAGAACCTACTAAGTAGCTTTACTCCGCGCTTTTTCATAATGTCATTACGTAGAGCAAAGTCTTTTATCGAAAAGAACTGGGTCTTACGTCCGGGGCGGTCCTTTCGGAGGGATTAGGCGATCGGCCGGCTGGATAACATGTCCACTCCCTTCGCTTCGATTACCCGATTTACGTGGGCAACCAGTGCTTCGAAGAATTGGTCGATTACGCTAGATAGTTTATGAATAACGAGAGGTAACGACATGCGCTGCCTCCTACTTCGGCCAGGGCGTTTCTTTATTTTCTTCCGTAAACACGTTTTTAAGTTCCAACGCCCCTTCCCCCTTCCCCCGCGGAAATGTTCTGTCGTAACTTACGCTAACCCGCAACACCCGATACATAAAGTCACGTGATATCGTCCACTATCGTGACATGACGTCAAACCATTTGCCAATGTAGTCGTGCGACTACAGGAGCGACCCCGTGGCACGCTATGGCACGAACCACGTGACCGTCGTACCTATTCTACGCAGGACAATTTCGTCAAGTATTACCAGAATGTCGCTTTTTTTATAATTTACTACAACGAACTGGCTTCACCAGCATGATGAATCGGAGTTCTCTTCTTGCCAGCGACTGGCAAATTGAACGTGCTCACGCTAATGTTGGCAATGAGGTTTGATTCGACGGGTGGCGCCATCTTATGCGGGATGTTTGCAAATCTGAGACGGCCCGCGGTCGTAATCATTGAACATGATCTGGAGAGTCGGAGCGCCCTGCCGAACTTTGACGCAGAGCTCGAGACGAATCGTTCGGTGGTTAGGCCTTTCCAAAGTCGCCCATTTCGGCCACCAGCCGCGATGGCTAGCAGCCGACCGAGGCGCCTCTTGTTCACTACCCTGAGGCCATAGGTATAATATAATTAAACAGGCGCGCCCGTTATGCACCTGTCAACTGGCGTGTTAAATCTCGACAGTTGACGCTGCCACGAGACGTTATGTGTAAGGTGTCACGGGTTACTATAAGTTATGTCCGAACACTTCTGCGTCCTCGTGTTTTCGCGCTGTTTTCACGATGAATTCCCACCAACTCGCCCAACTATCCATTCTTCTAAGAATCTTCACTCTTCGCTCTTTCGCGCTCGTACGTGCCAGAGGTTGGTGTCTGAACTGTTTCCAAGCTACCAGGCGCCTTCTCTCTTGCTACATGCAGAGGTGCTCCGTGGCTAGAGTGCTGCTGTTCTAAACTCGAGAGCAGCGACTGCGATAAGACTCGACGCACACCCTTGTAAATAGCGAAAGCCCAAAGATTACGTAACTCGATCAAAATCTCACCGTTTAATAAAATTTAAAAGAAAATGTTATACAACTGCTGCCTTATTTTTTTCTACCCGTGGATCGATATACCCCTACGCAACTTCGCATCGCAATAGCTGATATCTGCTGCTTTAATTCCTTCGTTTTTTTTTTTTTTTTCGTGGCTCTAAAGTATTAAACGAGGTTAAAGGTGCCAGAATATTTTGGAATCTATTTGAATTCTAAATTCAAGTATAAAATATGCTTTGGTTAGGTAAGAGCTCCTTAACAGCGCCAGCGGACAGAAAGAGATAAAAAGCGAATTCAAAGACGAACGCGCTATAAAACGGAAGAGTTTACGCAACAACACATTTTTAGATCCTCCTGTCGAATGTCATTTCACATGCAAATTTTGTGACAAACTTTTTTTATGCAAGTTCTAAAAGCCTTCTCTTTTAGCGCCGTGGTTGTACGCGAGTCTACCTCAATCAGTCGTTGGGATCCATTTTTTATACTACGATAGAAGCGGAAAGGCACGTACGTTTGTGACACAAGGTAACCCAGTACCGTTACTCCTTACGCATTCAAAAATAGCTAATTACGTCATTCGTTATTGCGATGTAAAAAGAACACCTTACCTCACCTTGAAAGCACTACGTTATTTTCTCGTTAATCCGAATGTGTCGTTTTTATCAAGCCTGAAACGCTTGCAATAGTTGTCGTGCTTAAACAAAAAATGTGTCTTTTTAACACGTTCATTTAGGAACAAAAATGGTTCTACTGAGATACCTTGCGCGCATCTTTTTACGATCTATCCAACGTTTGAGTCATTGTGAAAATTACAGGTGCAAGCTGGGTGACATGTCAACGGGGTACTCTGTACACGTTCTCCCACAGAAGTAAATAAAATTGGTTACTTCACGAAAAAGTTGGCAAATGCGTTACTTGTTTTTTTTTCTGAAAACTTTCTTTACTGGGTTACCAAAAGTGTAACCAGGTATAAGTACCGCGTTTCGTACAAGTGTGTATAAAATAATGTCTCTATCGATGAATATTGCCCCTGTCCGTTTACGTCAGACTTTATGTTCGCCTCCTCTGCAATGCTGCTGCCCGTCTCAACCCCGGCTATGGCTCAGAGCGAACCGAGCCTTGACGGATGCCTGTCCCGTCGTAGTTGGCTCTGCAGTCGGCCAGTTGAGGGGATCGGTGGCCGAGTGGTTTAGCGCACAAATCACTGAATTATGGGAAAGCAGTGCCAAGCTCCCCGTAAAAATAATTGGGGTTGTGTGGATATTTATACAGCGTGTAGTTGGTCTGCCATTTAAAGTTGCGACGAGTCACTCGCTGTAGATGAGCAATTTAGCCAGTGCGGTACAACCGCTAGCCTGGGGTCTTTAACGTGCACCACGCAGTAGTGATACACGACCGCACGCCGGTACGATGCTCATCCAGATCGAAACGGGCAGGGGTGGGGCTCGAACCCAGGATCCCTGGGTTCTGCAGTGCGAGCTTTCGCTCCACGCGCGTCGAACTGGGTGTGCGCTTTGGCCACTCGGCCACCGATTCCCCGCTCCCCGTAGGGTCTGCATTTTGGTCCGTGGAATAAGCCATTTCTCATTGAACCTTTTGTCTTGGTGAGTGTAAAGGAGTCGCGAGGGACCCCCTCACCGGGTGGTCGTCATTTCACGGCCGCGCGGGGGTGTGGGGAAGAGGGAAGCGGATGCACCTGGCTGTCGTTGTTTTTTGCTTTCGACGGGTGACCGCGGTCCTCCCGAGCAGGCACCCCGCGGCGAAGACGTTGTCTCTTCCGCGAAGGGGGCGTTTTGTTTTGTGTGTGCGCTTGTTTTCTTGTGTGCTCCAGCGTCCCACAGGGTACGCTGGCGACGATCGAGTTTCGGGCCAAGAGCTCTGGTGTGGCGCCACTCTGTCTGGAACCCAAGGCTGTGCCAATGTTACGGAGCTGTCAGCCGTGGCCGTTGCAAACTTGATGTACGGCCGGGTCGGCCCCTCAGCTGACCATTGGAGGGTTGAGGCCACGTGGCCTCGAAAAAGTTTGAAACCACTGGTTAAAACTTCCCTGAGGGCGAGAGAGTGAGTGCCTTCAAGAGCATCGGACGGGGCGAGGGAGGTCGATTTTGGACTGATTTGGACATCTGCAAGACCTGTTCGATCCGGAATATGCCAACTTCCCCTACTTTGTACAAATGTACATAGTTTGTAAAATAAATTGGTCCGTCAAAGAACTCAGCAAAGTCTCCGTCGCCTCCTGAGAACTTCAACGACCATCAGCCTGCCAAGCTTGGCAGGCCCAAAGTATTATCAACGAACTAACGAACCTTTACTGTGAGCTTATCTAAATTCGCTGGTGACGGGTGGCTTCCATGGAGACGTTTCTTGCATATCGAGATTTTGCTGTCCACTCACCGGCGAAACAAGCGTACATCCACGTACCATCACCACATGCTATGTCGGTGCTTGGGGACACTGAAAAAAATTATATGAATCTATATAAGAACTTACATAGAATATGCCAAAACTGATATGCGACATATGATACTGATATGAAATATCGAAAAACTGATATGCGATATATGAAACTGATATGAAATACCCAAAAACTGATATGCGACATATAAGAACTGATATGTAACATATGCCAACTGATATGAATGTGTCCAATAAACATATCAGAAATATATTCATATAATATTTTTTCCCGTATACAACGCGCCGCGCGGGAAGCAAACACGTGGCTTGGAACCGCAGTGGAGCGGCTTCATTTACTGGCTTTCAAATAATTACGGCATGAGCGTCTACTTTTCATTAAAAGATTCATCCACTGAGACATTCAAATTACTCTCAGAGGTATGACATTACTGAAAAAAAATTCCAGCATGCTGAGAATATTATTTATTGCTTAGGTGGTCACCGCAAATCTCAGTACTTCCAAAACGACCTGTATAAAAGGCGGAAACGCAGAACTCGGAAGTAGTTATTGGGTGTGCTGTTGTATTCATGTTTGTTGTGCCGTGTATGTATGTGCTCAATGTATATTTATATTGTATGCGTAATGTATCTACATGGTGGCATGAGTAAATAAAAATATTTTTGTAGCACATGAATTGGGCGGTACCTGGCGCCACCTAGCCTAGTGTAACTGATATGCGGCATATGAAACTGATATAGAAATAATAAGTTCTGATATGAAAAAGGTGTCCAATAAACATATCAGAAATAAATTCATATAATTTTTTTTTCAGTGGGGGAGGTAGTGAAAAATAAGTTTCCTGTTTTAAAACACGACAAAAAAGAACAACATAATTGTAAGAGATCCGTGGAGATAGTCGTGAGTTGATAAGTTTACTGCAAACACAGTGACAAAGACGCTTATCTTGGCGAGGAACGCTTCCAGCACGATGATATGCTGCATGGTGATCTTGGCGCGACTGGTTTAGAACGAGCGTCTGGAAGCTTCAAAGATTTGAAGGGACTGAGACGGCGATTCCCGTGGCAACGTAGACAGATAAGTCAATCGCCTTGCGAGGTTTTGGTCGTCTGTATGTTAGTATCTGTTTATGCCCGGCTAGCAGGTAGGAAAGGCAATGGCGGTATTTTCCCAGGATTCAGTGACTTTAGCGCACACCAGCTCGGAGCACGTGGAGCGAAAGTTCGCGCAGAAGATACCAGGATCCCGGGTTCAATCCTCACCCCTGCCCGTTTCGATCTGGATGGGCATCGTACCTGCGTGCGGTCGTGTATCACTACTGCGTGGTGCACGTTAAAGACCCCAGGTTAGCCGTTGTAGTGCACTGGCTAAATTGCTCATCTACAGCTGAGAGGCAAGTCGCGCGTCAAAGGCAGACTAACTTCAAGTCTGTATAAACATACCCAGAACTCATTTTGTTTTTCGGCCAGTCGACGGGCACTTTAGCAGAAGCTGGCTGGAGCACCGCGGCAACAGCGACGCCTGCGTCCGCCCGCCTTGTTCGCGGGAGCTTCTACCGCCAACCGCTAGGATCGCGACGACTCGCAGAACGCAAACCATTTTATTGCACGGCGGTTCTCGTGGTATCTTTTGTTGCCATTTCAGAAACGTTCTTCAGAGACCATAACCAATATTAGGCTAATGACCATACGAGAAAAATAAACAAAAAAACATGGTCGTAATAAATATTGCTGAACAAAATTGAAAAAAAAAATTAAGTCGTATTCGCCTCGTTGATTTTATTTTCCATAGACGGATTCAGAAACATTGTTATAACCAAAAACGACAAAGATTTAGTTCAATTGAGAGCTTCTCACAACTCGTGGCGTCACACGGTGGTAAAAGGAACCATATAGAAGAACAAGACGTGTGACAATCCTTCACTTCAAAATTACTGAGGGCGTACTGCACCACGATCCTGTAATTACCATCCCCCACTTACCACTCCGGTTAGGGGCTTGGGCGTCCTTATGCAAGCGCCTTTGAAACGCTGATGAAATTTCGGCCGTTTTCTTTCCCAGTAATTTAGGCGGTTCTTCACAGCGCCCTCGATATGGGCGTATCCCAATCGGCTCACTTACAAAACTTTGGTACACATTTCATTTTTTTGTGTGTGTGTGTGTGCGCGTGTGTGCGTGTGTGTATGTGTGTGTGTGCTTTTTTGCTTTATGTTTGCGCGGTAAATGGCTGTCATTTATATTTCACACGTTGGGCTAGCGTTGAACCGCGCGCACGTAAGTATAATTCCTGCTAGAAAATTCACGCTAAAGACCTCAGAACGCCGCAGCACGTCAGACGCAGCGAACTAGAAATATTTTATGGTGATACCGAGCTACACAAACTAATCTCCACTTAAAGTGCTTTAAGAACACTCAGAGTGCATTCTGGAAGCTCTCAAAAACTTTCCCAAATTTAAAACACGAAAAAAAATTTAAAAAAGCGCATCCTGGGTTTTTGTTGCGAGCTATACCATAATCACACATCCTAGAAAAACGCCCCGTTCCATGTCGGGCGATGGAAACACGTGAATTGGCGTCGCAGTGCCGGAAGATTGTACGTGGTAAGGCAACCATAAGTCTGGGGCTGAGTTTTGCCATAATCGAAATAGAAAGCAGTACTAGTCGGCTCTCGTCGAGTAACAGCGTGCTTGCCACATTGTGCGGGTGGGGGTTCCACTAACAATGACGTTATTCGACGGCCTTGTCTTCTAGGTGGTAGCTTACACTTACGCAACATGAAAAGTCCCGAGCAGTGGAGGTATTAAGCTATATGGAAGCCCCTTCCTCCGTAACAGCCATTGCGGAAGATTGGTGTCTTTTGAGCAGGGTCTAAGAAGGGCAGGTTAGGAAACGACCACTGAAACCTGTCACAGCGGTGCGACCGGACTGTGTCTTCCTTCCGCTCGACAGGTAGCTCGGCCTTACTATAGATGGCGCGGCAGCATACGGTATAGGCGTTAAACTCGAGTTTGTATACGGAACTCTGCGAGAGAACGCACCGCGTCAGCGATATCCTTTAATTTAAAGTAGCGTTTGCTACATCCTGAAACAAATCTAGTTACCACGCGGTCATCCATCGACGTTTTTCTGAACTTTAATGTGCTTTCCGAGCTTCATGAGCCAGCGGGGAAGAGATGGGATCAGAACGCGTCAAATCCAGCCCGGGGGGGGGGGGGGGCTATGCAAGATGGCGGAACGAAGCGACCGTGATATGGCCGCCTGCTGCGATTGGTCAGCGTGGGCCGCTGACCAATCGCAGCATTGTGGTAATGTTACGGTCCCTTCGTCCCGCAGTCTTCGATAGCTCCCCTGCAGACTGCTGACATCGGCGATCCCGAGAGAAGAACGAGAAAGAGAGCGACAGAAAAGCGGTGAAAGAAAGCAGACGAAACGTTAGGCGTGTTCGTTTTGCCGCAACGAGTTGAAGGCGTTTCACCGCTTGTTAACTTTATTTAGTCTTATGCAATGCACGATTCCGGTGTATTTCTGCAAGGTAAGATAGAAAATGACAAGGTACAGATCTTACACGGGAGGTTTTTATGCTTCTTTGTGCATATTATAAGTCTTTGTGCATTTATAAAAACTAAATATGGAGAGGCAACAAGAAAATACTACGTACCTAAGCGTTTTAACGAACTGCCTGAAGATATATCTCCATGTAAAAATTCGTACAAAATGAAAACCAAACAAACTAAAGAATGGATCAATAAAGAGAAAAAAAGGTAAGCAAGAAGGTAACTAATTATAAAAAAAATTCAGAATCAACGAAGCGGACCACACCTCCGACCGTGTCTATTATTACAGATATTTTGTTTATTCTAATTGTTTCCACCTCAGATAGTAAATAAACGTTGAAACTACACTTGATATTATAGAATTTTTTGTTTGCTTTTGGTTTAAACTTCTAAAACAAAGTTGCACGTGCATACTATTACAATTAAACTATTGGGCATGCCAGAGGCACAAATTTCATTCTTAAATGAGTGCGTGTGTACCTGAGTGTACCTGCCGTGCCCACGCATTGGCTTATGTGGGCACAGATTTTAAGATGTTAAAAACTGGAAATAAAATGTGTATATGTATGTGTATTAAGGCGTCGCCGGCGATATGGGCCCAACGGAACCGCCAACTTGGACTGACAATGCCCGTGTCTATAGGCCTCTTGCGTTGCCGCAGGGGACGCTGCGAAAAGGGACTAGTTGGGACTTCTTTTGGGTAGTACAAACTTGAGCCTCTCAAATTACCACACATGTAGAAGCGTGCCTCTCTGGTGCGGAACTCGTAATAACGACGAAATTACAAAGAAACAACAAACATTCGAGCGCCGTCGAAGCACTGGGTAAAGCTCAGACGCTAATGCCCGAGTCCCACTAGAGCTACCAACAGAAACAAACGACAACGACAAGCCTCAAACACATGCAGCATTCTCGCGATGGTACCTCTGGCAGACGTTTAGTTGTTCGGCGCTCGTGAAGTAAGCACGAGTGATAGCAATCCTGCCGAAGAAACCGTCGCGTGCATGATGCTCGTGTTTGATCATAGCCTCCTTTATTCTACAAAGCCTGTCAAATCGCGAAAGACTCTTGTTTGAGGCTTTTAGCTATCGTTTATTTCTGTTTGTCGCTCAAGCGGCACTCGGGCATAAGAGCGTGAGCTAAGAAATGAAAAAGAGAAGAAAAAGGTAAAAAAAGCGCCGGGACGCCAGATGTTCTGACGTCACCACCAAGAGATAAGAGACGCTACCCTAGCGCTGGTGGCATAAATCTGGCATTGATCATTGTGTTGCGGCGTTGAATCTAGCCGATTTCTTGTGGCCAAAGATGGTTTTCCGTCCTTCAGCACCCCGCAAAAAGAACGAAAAGCTCAGCCAACCTGTCTTAAGTAGTATGAGACCCTATCAGGTGAGCTTGTACTACCCAAAATAAAAGCGCCTCAGTTTGTCCAAAGCTGCACAGCCGGAGGCCGATATATGCCCCACCGTTCCCAACTGCGGCCTCAGTGCATAAGACCTTTTTCTCTGGATTATTATATTGACTCTATGGCGTGAGCGGCTGGCAGCGTGAAGTCGCCTGCGAAACGACTGACGTGCTATTTGCTTTTCGTTTTATTTGTTTTGCTCCCGAACCCTCCTGAAGCAGACGAATTTGGCGGTAGCAGACACAATCGGCTGTTCTGGCCGCGTTTTGGCGCCTTTGGACGGCCAATATTCTTGAGGTATGGGCTGCTACTGTTGTGCTCCAAACTGTCGGTCAGATTACTGCTCGAAGAAAGAAACAGCGGTGACATGTAAACGCGGGCGATGTCGAGTTCGAGTGACGCTGTCGTTCTGGGCCCAGTGTGACCGCAGTGTAGCGCGGCGGTGTACCGCTGGCTTCAAATCACGTCGAACTAACACTTTCCTTGCTTGCACGTAAACAGCGGAAACGTCTAAGCTGGATCGCCGAACGATTCCGCAGGTGGAGCGGAATCGACGCTGGCTGACGACTTCACGACACGCCTCAGTTCCTCAGCGGAGTTTTCAGCTCGCCTTCGTTTTGTCGCGCTGCACGCCGCCTTGATTATTTTAGCTTGTCATGTAAAACTAGGTAGCAGACTGTCAACAGTGCGCCGAGGAAAAGATGAGCTGACTCTTGATATTGGGCTCGCGGATCCAGCTACTTGTTTGACGAACTCCAGCCCCCGCCAGTGCAGCTATACGCGACTAAGGATTTTATTTATATAAATATTGTAAATAAGAATAGTTTAAGGATCGTAACGTCCTCTCAAGTGGTGACCAGTAACTTCACCAACAACGGTAATGTCTCTGTTTGCTCCCGAATCCACATCCACCGGCACCCAGTCCCCTTCTCCGGGCATTGTTGCGGTCAAAATATACCTGACTTCTGGACCATCGGCGCGGAATACTATAGTTCTTCACTATTAAATCTGTTTATCGAAAAAAAACGCGTAACAATGCAAAACTCAAATTACGACTACGCGCGTTGGACTGCGGCCCTCCCGCAGTCCACCGCTAGCATCGTCGGGGACGTACTCCGAGCGCCTCAAGCTGACAACCCATATGACAAATTGAAAACCGAGTTAACTCGGAAGAGAACAGAGTCTGAGAAACGGCGCATTCAGCAGCTCCTGACCACAGAGGAGCTGGGCGACGAGGAAACCTTCCGAGCTTCTCCGCAGAATGCGTCAGCTTCTGGGAGACCACGACCGAAACACTCGACGCGTACATCTACAGAGGATTATTCCTTCAGCGACTTCCTCACCAAGTCCGCATGATCCTGTCAATATTAGCGGAGCCTTTGGAAACCCTCGCCCAGACGGCAGATAAAATCATGGACGTTTGCACTCTCGGAATTTCTGCGTTTCACAAAAAAGCACCAGCAGCTGCCCAGTCACAAGCATCTCCTCTCTGGAGGAGAAGGTTTTTCAGCTCCTTGAATTGAACAAGAGACTTTCGGAGCAAGTTGACCAATTAGCAAAGAATTCGCGAGACCTGCATTCTCGGCCTTCAAGATCACCCTCCCCACAAACATCTAGAGCACGTCGGCGCAGCACGTGCTCTAGATGTTTGTCCATGGTCGTTGGTTGCAGTGCACCGCACTGCAACAACAACTGCTGGTACCAACAATCATTTGGTGGTACCAGCACCAAATGCAGATGGTGGTACGCCACCATGTGCATTTGCATCCGGAAACGCACCCGGTGGTACCCCGCCATGTGCGTTTCCGGAAAACACCTCGCCCCATCACTGAAGACGGCCAGTGCAGCGGGAACCGCAGTCAGCCGTTTGTTCCACGTCACTGATAGCCAGACGAAAATCCAATACCTAGTGGAAACCTTCGCAGAAGTGAGTATTATCCCGGTGCAAAGCAGAGCGTATACAATAAATATATTATTAGTTTGCTCGATTACACTTGCGTGGCTCACGCATGCACAGTTTCTGAAATAACTCCCCAGTGGGTCGGGTTGCCTGCGAAATACACAAGGACATTTTGTTTTTCGGTTCTTCTTTTCGTGGCACCATCTATGGGGAGTACTGCGAACCTTCTTGACCCGGGGACACAATCAGTTCGCCCAATTGGCTCTCTTTTCCCCAGCTGCCTATCTTACAGCCTGCTTTCGAGGCTTTGGCCAAGCTTCCCAATTATAGACGTGCCTAGTTCCGCCGTTCAGAGTGTCGGGCAAAAGATCCTCTATCTCCCTCGATATACCTTCACGTGCCCAAACAATATCGCCAGCGAGACGGTTTACTCGAGACAGATTACTTCTTCGAGTAACGTCTTTATTTTATTACTATATCTACGATGACGCAGGGTGGTAGACGAGCACAGAAGCAACAGCTGTCCATGGGGACTCGCATTAGGTAATTGCGCCGTGGCCAAGGTTTTGTGCTCCAGGACCTTCTTTAGATCTCGAGATCTAAAGAAGATTGTGGCACCCGGACAACTTCCCACGGCTGGGGCTTGGTCAAGGCGCCTCGAATTTAAACTCCAGTGTTTCTAATTGGGACATTAGACAAAATTACTAGGAAATGTTCAACTGGCTATAGATACCCTAGAAGGACTGTGTATTAGACGTGAGGTATAAAGGGAAGCCCATATAAAATGTGTAAAATTGTTTGATGACGATTGCAATAGTCGGTGTTCTAAAGAAATGATTTCGCAGCTACTTTGGTGGACTATGCGGCACCCCACGGGCTCTAGGCTCATCAGACACAAAGCTGAAGTGCGAAGTTCGCGGAGCCCGCCGACTGGAGTCTTAGGCGACAAAATCGCGGTGTCAATGTAGCGAAAGTCAAACCGGCGGGTTTCGTAAACTTAAACTCCGACCTTGTGTTTCATTTATTTGCTTTTTCTTCATTTCTTTATTAAAGCATATGAACTGCTTCTTAACGCTGCCACCAATCCCAAAAGTTTGTCCGTCCGTCCGTTCGTCCCTGCAACCGCGTCCGTCCTTCCGTCCTTGCATTTTCCGCTCCATTTAG